>CAMOHE010043792.1:0-29690 GCA_946598075.1 Artocarpus hirsutus | reverse complement strand
TATAATCAAGTAATTTATTATTATAAAAAAATGGATTAAGTTATTATATAATGATTAAGTTATTTAACATAATAATAATAATAATAAAAAAAATGCATGGATCCTGGGTTATGTTCTCAATTTATCTTTTTAATTAAATAGTTTACCTCATAAATAAAAACATTACGAAACGAAAGTAACGACATCTGTGACGTTCGTAAAAAGGGACGTTACATAAGCAACCTTGTAACATGCGTTGGGCATGCTATTGCGGGGCCAGCATGCCCATAGGGGGCTGTTGCAATGCCTGAGAAATTCTTAATTTCATTAAACATATAATATTTAAAGATTATATTAAGCAAAATACGTGTCATGAGGACTTATTGTTTGGATTTGATTTTTATAATAAACTTCATAGGAGTAAATATGGAATTTTTGAGAGTAAAAATCATATCATAATGCTAAATGAAGGACAAATTAAACAAAAGATAGGATTAGTTGATAACCAAAGAAAATAAGATAGAAAGCTTAATTGTTGCAAAATGGATCGCAACGAATTTTAAAATGGAAAACATAGTAAAAGGAAAATACTGTATGGAAAGTTATACAATAATAAAATAATGTAATATAAGAATTATATTGATAGAGTTAAGCAGTATAAAAATTATTTTGCATAAAGTTAAGCAATTTAGAAATTGGACTGTATAAAGTTAAGTAGTATAGGAATTATACTGTTTGGAAAATGTAGATTGGTTTGAAAGGTTAAGAGACTTTATATACTGTATAGAGAAGAATACTAACAGTATGGGAAGTGCACCGGCAATATATGAAAGATACTATTAGTATAAATTTGGATTGTGAAAAAAGAAAGTAGGATCCAAGAAGTCCTACATAAAAGGTGGGAAATTGGCCACCTTTCCCTTATGCAGTGGCGGTTTTGAGCTTGTGGAGGAGGCAAGTTTTTGTTTTCAATTAAGTCCCTAAACTAAGCTAATTTGCAACTAAGGACCAATGTGGTTATGTTCACCAAAGTGCCAACATTAAGATGGAGAATTCGCCACATCCTTCCTTAGGTGGAGCTAGCTTTGGCCCTAATTTTGGAGCAAATTGTTATGACAAATCAAAAGGTGGTAAAACACTTAGTTGAGAAAAAAAATCTATTTTTTTAATAAAAATGGTTCCATGAAATCCCATCCGAACCCACTCCATCCTCCATGAAAACTAGCCCTTCTTTAAAGTCAAGTTTAGAATTATGTTTCCATTGTGTTGCAACAAAAGGCGCAACAATTTCAAGAAAGTTTTAAGGAAAAATATTTTTACTTAGTATCTTTCTTACAAGTAATGAAGATTAAGTTTCAGAAATGATGT
This sequence comes from Artocarpus hirsutus, assembly GCA_946598075.1. Classification (NCBI taxonomy): domain Eukaryota; kingdom Viridiplantae; phylum Streptophyta; class Magnoliopsida; order Rosales; family Moraceae; genus Artocarpus; species Artocarpus hirsutus. The sequence goes on along the minus strand of CAMOHE010043792.1, from coordinate 28,343 downwards.
TTAAATAAGTTAAGCAACAGCTCAAATAGGCAGGTCATTACATATGGTATTAGAGTAATATCCTACTATCCTATTCTATACTATTATATGTCCGCTTCACCATAACTCTAGTAAGTAAAGTAATTTATGTTAGCAGTATAGTTAATATTTTATGGTTAAAGTGTTAATATACCAGGTTATAGTTCTTGACGCCGGCACTCCCGAATAAGCAATGAGAGAGCCAAGGTTGAAGGATATATGTTATAAAGCTTTCATGAATCAATGGTAGTCTTCGTCCATCACTAGTGTCAAGTCAATGATGGTCAATGGTTAACCCGAGTGCTCAAAATGCTCACGATATTTTACACACAACACTGATCTTTGCTTGAGCAAGTTTCACTTCATTAAAAGTCATTTAGTTTGACTATATGCCAAATGAGGAAGAAGTATATCAAGATAACAAAATAACAGCGGCTTGAAAATGATTTTAGGTGCTATGGAGCAGATTACGTAAGAGCAACAAAATATTTAAATTATTAACCATATAATTTTTCCAAGCTTAGGCATTCCATAGTCGAGTTAAGGAGCTCACAATAGCCCAAATAGGAATCACCATGATGACGGTGCCGACAATCATTAATTTAAGCATCAAGCGGCCTCATCAGAGCCTAGTTAGTTAGTAACAACTTTTTATAAGGCTCCAACAAGGAAGAAAAGAAGTCTATGAGTATGGGGAAGCCTTTTTGACAGTGGTTTTCAGGTCTATTAGTTACACTCGAAATAAAGGGGCCATATTACTACCAAGCGTTGAATTTATAAACCTCATTGCTAACATGTGAGAAGAACATTAGGCATAAGGACAAGGTTACCATTGGATGCTTTGCCAATATGCTTGGTGGTTCCAATAGCTCTATTAGCTTAAACAAATGGTTCTTATGTGAAGTTTTGACACATGAAATCATTGAAATTTGATGATTTCACTAACCAGTTAGAAGTGGATTCTAGAAGAAGCTCACAAAATGCTGTATTTCATTCAACTTATGGCATCAAGAAAGGACACGATGGTGTTAGATTGTCAACAAAACCCTACAGGTTGAAAGGAAGAAGCTATATGAATACATTACGAAAGAATTACAAAAAATGTGATTCTAAAACAAATGTAGGACTAGAAAATCATCGATTTTATGGTCGAATAGCCCTAATGTACTGATAATCGTGATGCAATTTGAGTGAATATAAGCCCTATTTTCAAGTTTATAAGTAGAATGCCAAACCCTTAGATGGATGGAAATTGTGCTCAAATGCTAGAAGATCAGAGTTACATAGCAAAAGTATAGTGCTACAATTAAATGAAATATGTCAATAAAGTGATGTAAACTTTTGAAGTCCCAAGTTGGAAACCTAGTTTTTATTAGGACAATATTGATGCAAGGAAGTATATTATGAAAGGAAAAGATGAAACAAAGAAAAAACAAGGGCAAACCTCTTACCAAGGTATTTATTATGGAAACTCAAAGTAAAGATAGCAATATGAAAGTAAGGAGAGGATATGAAGATGAATTGTCTATGATTATTCTAATTTTCAAGGATGAAAATTTTAAAGGAAGGTAGATTGTAATACCTAAGAAATTCTCAAGTTTAAGGATTATGTTAAGCAAAATACGTATCATGAGAACCATTGTCTAAATATAATTATTATGGTAAATTCTATAGGAGTAAATATGAAATTTTTAAGGGTAAAAATCATGTCATACTCCTAATAAAGTACAAATTAAACAAAGGTGAGGATTAGTTTTTAAGCAAAGAAAATAAGCTAAAAAGCCTAATGAGTCATAGAAAATACAATAAAAAGAAAATACTATATGGACAATTATGCAGAACTAGAATAATATAGTATAAGAATTATATTGACAGAGTTAAACAATATAGAAATTATTCTACATAAAGTTAAGTAGTATAGAAATTAGACTGTATAAAATTAAGCAGTATAAGAATTATACTGTTTGGAGAATATGGATTAGTATGAAAGGTTAAGAGACCTCATATACTATATAGAGAAGAAAATAGGCAGTATGGGAAGTGCACTAGTAGTATAAGAAAAATATTTTCAGTATAAATTTGGACTATGAAAAAAGGATGTAGGATCCACCAAGTGCCAGCCAAAAGGTTGGAAATTGGCCACCTCTTCCCTATGAAGTGTTGGTTTTTAGCTTGTTGAGTAGGCAAGTTTTTGTTTTCAATTAAGCCCTTAAACTAAGCTAATTTGCTACCAAGGACCTATGTGGATATGTTCACCAAAGTGCAGCCTTTAAGATGGAGAATTGGCCACATCCTCCCCTAGGTGACCTGGCTTTGGCAATAATTTTGGAGCAAAATGTTATGACAATCTAGTTCCATTATGAGTTAAAAGGTGGTAAAACACTTAGTTGAGAAAGAATATCTTTTTTTTTTTTTTTCATAAAATATGGTTCCATGAAAAACCATGCAAACCCACTTCATTCTCTAAAAAACCCGACCCTTATAGCAAGGATTTCTCCAAAGTTTTAATGATTCTAGGCCTATAAATCATCTAAAGAAACAAGTTCAAGTGTTTATGAGCTAGCTTTAGCAATTTTGGTGGTAAAATTCTTAACTTTTCCGTATGGGATTTTAGTGGCTTTCTTAAGTTTTTGAATGGGTTTTTTGATGGAGTTTGTTATGGTTTATGATAAGGAGAACTAGCTAAGATTTCAAGCATCAAAGAGGAGTCGCAAGAGCTTGAAAAATCTCTTGGTAAATCTTGAACTCTAGTCTTGAAAAGTTTGATGTTTTCATGGAATTTGTGTATGGTTATGTACATAAGGTGTTTGGTTTAATGTTTATGGACTATGGCATGTATTAAGGACACTATGGTATGATTATTAGTATGTTATAATGATGATGATAATGATGGAGAAATAGGAACTAGACTTTTATGCTTAAAATGAGGAAGTATGATAAACTTTGTCAAACACAAAGTTTAAGCATTTTTAAGCATTTTAAGTGTCTGATAAAATGGTTTTGGATCATGGCATGAGAAAAAAAAATTTTATGGCATGATTATTGTAAGTATTAAATGCTTTAATAATGTGTTTGGAAAAGTTTAAATGTGATTAGACCTTCGAAGAATAAGTTAAAGAAAGTTAAGATGAAAAAAAAATATATGTTTTTGGGAATTCTTGAAAGATTCAAATGTTTGAGGCATTTAGATGCCGAATTATTTTTGAGTTCAACAAATGACTTATTGGCAACATCGAGATGGACAACTTTCATGAAGAAATGCTACTTGAATTCCGATTATAACAAGTCAAAAAATGTTGATTTCAGTACTACCTTTGCAAAAACTCCATTAAGATTGATTTCAATGCTACCTTTGCAAAAGCTCCATTAAGGTGAATGATTTGAGAAAAAATAAAAAATAAAAGTTGTAGATCTCCTCGAAACTGTTAAAAATTGCAAACGGCTTGTAAAAATTCTATACTGATTTTAAGTTATGAGTTTTACGAGATTTTAGGCATAAAATTTTGAAACTAAAAAGTTTTGAAAGAAAAGGATTTTTACCAAAGAGCTTTTGTAAGTCTTAGTCCTTGCAAAAAACTAAATGTTTTGGTAAAAAACAATCATTTTTCATCAGGTGACAACAAACTCAAGATTTTGCCTTTTGCGTCAAAAGTTGTAAAACCATATAAAATTGGATTTTCACTGAGAAATGTTAGTTTTCTGCACAGCTATGGGCAATAAGTAATCACATATTTTAAGTTTGAAAGGATATAAGGTTTTTACTTAGAACAGAAAGAGAAACACATTAAGGACAAAATTGATGAGATTTTCATATTACAATTCAAAAGTGTAAAGTTTTGATAAATATATTTTTAATGAAAAAGAAACCAATGTTTGGTTTTTTGTAATGTTACAAGTAACAAAGAAACGTAAGTTTTGTTTAAAATGGGTTATGAAAGTTTTTTAGGACCCATCATGGGTAAAATGGTTATTTTTCATAAGAAAGGCTAAAATAGACCCTAAAATGCTTGATGTAAGAAAACGCCCCATATTAGGAATTTTTTCATAGCTTGTACATAATGGGATAGTAAAGTAAAAACAAAAAGTCTAGTAAGGTTACCTGACTTACGAAAAACTTATGGTAAAATTGTCATTTTCTATAAAACCGCTAAAACAAACTTGAGCCTTCCAATTTAGTGACATATGTTTAGGTGAAAAATGTTTGATATTACATTAAGTGATGAAACTATCAGGTAAGACAAGAAATTTGATTAAGGAGTGAATAAGTTAAGCAGTTAAAAGTTAAATCGATAAGACATGAAGCTAAGTAAAATGAAAGAAAAGTTAATGTTTAAGTTATGTTATCGATCACCTAGGTTGATAATGAGGAAAGTTAGCAAATAGTCGATTGTTTTTGAATAGGACACAAACCTGACCAATAAAAGGGAAATGATAAAATAGGAATGTTTATCACTGCTTAGGTAAGTTTTAAACCTCACCTATAACATGAAAAAAAAGAATTTCAAATGCTTTATAAATGTTTAAAATGTATGGCATTTGTTATGCATAATTGTTTAAAGTTCAAGTCATGATTTGCATTGTGATTGCAAATGTTATATTTATTGTTTAGACATTAAGTTATGTCATATAACATGTTCCCTAAAATTACAAGATCTATAATTTAACACTCAAGTTAAGATAGAAAAGTGTCGTATCAGTCTCTAAACCCATGGGGAGTGTCATACTAATTAATGTTACGACCTTGGTATTCGATGGTTAAATGTGTTTGGTATGTATACTTGGGCCCATGGTTTAAGAAAATTAAGAATGATAATAAAAAGATAATAAATGAGCACAAATAGAATCATGCATTATGATATTGCTTGCACTCCTTTTTAGAAATAATGTTAATATGAAACATTTTACAAGAAACCTTATGTGATGAAAAACATTTATAAAAATGTTTTATAAGAAATGTTGATGAGAAACCTTACAAGAAATATTTAATGAAAGATGCTTTACAAAAAAAAAAAAAAAATTATGAAAAAGGTTTTGTAAAAACTGTTTACGTCTTGTGAGATTATATTTGAACTTACTAAGCAAAAGCTCATCATAAGTTCCTTCATATTGCAGGTAGTTCTATAGAAGACCACTAAAACTGGTTGAAGAGCTTGGTGTTTTGATGACAGATGCCATAAAATGGGTATGGATACCACTACAAAAGTTTTCAGCTATGTTAGAAAAAGTCTCATTATTTGGAAAGTTGCTCTAAAAGTTTTTAAAAAGCAAACATTTTAAAAAGAAATGCTTTATGAAAAACAATTTTTTAATATTTTACAAATTGTTAAAATGATTTTAAAGTCAAGTTTAGAATTATGTTTCTACTTATGTTGCAACCAAAGTCATAATAGTTTCAAGAAAGTTTTAAGAAAAGAATTTTTACCTTGTTTTTTCGTTACAAGTCAGTAAGATTAAGTTTAAGAAATGTTGTTTAAGCATGTTAAAAAACAGCCTAAAAATATACGTCGTTGTAGTTGCTACATGCTGAATAACCATTTTGATGTTTAATCTTGTTCCAGTGCTGATCTGACAGTCCAAATTCACCTTGAATGAAGCCTAGTGCCTTAAAACCCTAAAGAACCCTATTTCAAAAGGGGAGGCCTCCATTTTTGGAAGAGGAGGCATAAATTTCCAAGAGGATTTGGGCTAATTCCAAAGAAGAAAATGGGGAAAAGGAAAAGAAAAATTATATGTATCTTTTGTTCTAGTTTAGGATTTTATTTCTAGTTTTTGATTTAGGTTTTCTTTTCAATAAAATCATCATAAGAGAAGCTTTTGGAGCTCAAGAAATATGAGAGTAGAAGAAGATGAAGAGGTTGGAGACCATGATGACTCCAAATTAGGTTTTTTCATTCTTATTCTCTTCTTTTTATTTATGTGATTTGTAAATATTGAACTCTTGATGTTAGTTTGTTTAAATTTTGCGCAATAGTTGTTTTTTTAGAGTCTTGATTTTGCCTTATTGTAAAGTGTTGATTTATTTTTAGTGCATTTTCATGGTTTATTTATATTGTCCCACTCTTAATACTTCTAATTACTTGGCCAATGAATTAGATGATTTTAGTATGTGGGGATTGATGCTCAAGAAAGGGAAATTCCATATATGGATTATGGGAAACACAATCTAGGCAACTATAAATGAATGCTAACTACTCAATTTTATAGACATTAAAAGAACTAGAGTTTAATGAATGCTAACTACTCAATTTTAGATAAATATATTGTAATCAGCTCTTTAAGCATATTATCCAATTTAACGCCTAAGAGAGGTAATTAGGTCAATTAAGAGTTCTTGCCTAATGAATTATGAAATTTACTTAATAATAAAATTAGCACCGATTAATTATGTGAAATTGATGCTCTAGTATTTTTTGATTAATTATTTTTATTACTTTATTTTAATTGCTTATTATTTTAATTAGTTTCTTTTATCCTCTCATCCAAATAATCTTAGAGCAATCAATTTTGATAATTAATGCAACTTAAACACAATCCACGTGGGATCAACATTCGTATTCCAAATCATTCTATCACTTGCCATCGTGTATACTTGCACATAAAAGAAGAACATCCTAGTGACTACTTTGAGCACTTTGGGAATGGAGTATGAGAAAATTCATGCTTGTGAAAATGATTGTGTTCTTTATAGGAATGAGTATAAGGATGAGAATTATTATCTGGTTAGTCAACAATCAAGGTAGAAGAAAGGAAAGGAGCAAAAAGACGGTAAGCATCGAGTGCCAAAGAAAGTGTTATGGTACATTCCACCTGTACCACGTTTGAGGCGTTTATTCAAAAACCTATAACATGCCAAGAATTTGATAGGCATCATGACAAATGGGTCGATGATGGTAAGCTTAGACATCCAATGGATTCACCACAATGGAAGACTTATGAAGCCGATCATCCTGACTTTAGTACGGACCCAAGAAATATACATTTCACTATGTCAACCGATGGAATGAACCCACATGGTAACATGTGTAGTAGGCATAGTACTTGGCCTGTAATACTTGTTAACTACAATCTCCCTCCAAAGATGTACATGAAGTGTAAGTTTTTAATGTTGTCTTTATTGATTTTGGGTTCTCACCAACCAAGCAATGACATTGATGTATACTTGACACCGTTAAACAATGAACTAAAAAACTTGTGGGAAAATGGAGTCAAAGTTAGAGATGCTTATTGAGAAAAGATGTTCACACTCCGTACAATGTTGATATGGACAATTAACAACTTCCCTGTGTATGGCAATTTATCTGATTATTTGGTGAAGAGTTCTATTGGTTGTCCTATTTGTATGAAGGAAATGTCTCACAAACGGTTGAAGAATGGTAAGAAAACCATTTTTCTTGGTCATAGAAGATGGTTTCCAAGAGATCATTGTTACTGCAAAGAAAAGAAAGCTTTGATGGCAATAGCAAAGAAAATGACCCTCCTCATCCTTTGATGGGTGAACAAATATTTGAAATGATAAAAAATATAAAAGTGGTATTTAGGAAGAGAAAGCGAGGTAAGGATAAGCCACTGATAGATGGACCATAGAAAAAAAGATTAATCTTTTTCAATCTTCCATACTAGAAGACACTTTTTCATCGTCATTGCTTGGATGTCATGCATATTGAGAAAAATGTTTATGAATCCATAGTTGGCATGTTGTATGACATTTCGGGCAAGAGTAAGGATGGTGAAAAAGCAACTGTTGGATCTTATGGAAATAGAGATTAGGCCAAATTTTTTTCCAAGAAAAGAGGGAACTGCATTTACTTAACTTCGGCGAAGCATACGTTATCAAGAGCAAAAAAGAGAAAGCCTTGTTAATGGCTTTCTTTAATGAAAGTGCCAGATAGCTATTCTTTAAACTTTAAAAGTTGGTGTTGGTGAAGGATTTGAAACTTATTGGCATGAAAACATACAATTGTCATGTGTTGATGCAACAATTACGACCACTTGCTTTGTAGGGAATTCTAACAAAGGATGTGAGATTTGCAATTACCAAGTTGTGCTTAATCTTTAAGTCAATATGCTCTAAGGTAATTAATCCACTTATGCTAGATTCACTGCAATCGGAGTTGGTGCAAACCTTATGTATGCTTGAGAAGTATTTTCCACTAGCATTTTTGGACATCATAATTCAACTAATGGTGCACTTAGTACATGAAGTTAAGTTATGTAGACCGGTGTATTTGAGATTGATGTACCCATTTCAAAGATATATGAAGGTTTTGAAGGCCTATGTGAAGAATTGAAATAGGCCAAGGGGATGTATTGTAGAAAGTTACGTAGCTGATGAATTGGTTGAATTTTGCTTTGAGTACTTATCCAATGCGAAAGCAATTGGGGTGCCAAAACTATAAATATTAAGGCTAGGGGCCTTTCTACTAGCAATCTTTCCTCAGTAAATCGAGAGGAATGGGAGCAAGCTTGTCTTTATGTCTTGCACAACGCTAATGAAGTGGAGCCTTTTATTGAGGTGTACATGAATGAATTAAAAAAGGCAAACCCAAAAAAAGCACGAAATGAGAAGTGATTGAAAGATAAACACAACTGAACCTTTCAATTGTGAATTAAAGCACACATCTATGGCAAGTGCTTCACATCATAAGATGGATGCATGTCACAAGGCTTAAAGAACCTAGCTAGAGGACCGTCATCGGTAGTTACAAGGTATACGTCATATTCTATGAATGGTTACACTTTCTACGCTTACAAAAGAGATGAAAAGCATCCTATCCAAAATAGCGGCGTGTCTCTATGTTGAGGCTATGCATATTTCCTCTTCCAAAGATAAGAATCTGGTATGTGGGACCATGAACTACTTTGGTTTCATTGAAGATATTTTGGAACTTGATTATGGGGGATTGTGTATAGCACTTTTTAAGTGTAAGTAGGCCGACAAAAACTATGTTAAGACTGATAATGATGACATTACAGTGGTTGACTTTAGAAGATTAGGATACAAGAATGATCCCTTCATTATGACATCATAAGCAATTCAAGTTTTTTTTACTATGGATCCCTAAGACATGGAATTGTCTCTAGTCTTCCCGATGAAACCAAGAGTAGTTATTGACGGTGAAGAAGTTATGGAAGATTGCACAGACATCGCTTCATTCACAAAGGGATTGCCACTGGTTGAAGAGATAGATGATTTTGAAGATGATATTTTGCATTTGCTTCTTGAAGATGTGGAATGAATATGTATTGAGGAACCAATGAAAAAAAGAGAAAAAATGAGGATCTGTAAACAAATTTATGTTATTTAAATATATTTCTTTGTTTTGTTTTTCATCTTTTTTTAAAGGTTTGGGATATTTATTTATAGTTATATTTATGATGAAAATAGGAAAAAGTAAACATATGGGGCTATTGGATGCTTAACACATGGGTTGGCCACCCTAGGCAGAAAAGAAAAACCTATGTAACTAGTGAATTTTTTTATGATAGTTTTCAAAAAACAGTCATAAAAAATGCTATTCCATGACGGTTTCTAGAAACCGTCATGGAAAATAAAGCTTATACCATGATTTTTTTTTAAAAAAATCATGTAATGTATAATTTTACACCACCGTTTCTTAAAAATTGTCATGTAAGCTTAAACTTACACGATAGTTTTTCAGAAAAACCATTGTGTAAGCTTTGACATTACATGACAGTTTTTTTGAAAAAAAGTCATGTAATGTGGGCTCTAGGGCTTTTTATTTTTTGAAATCCATGCATCCCTTTCATTTCAAACTCTAGTAGTCTCTCTCTATTTAAAAGTCTCTCTCTCTCTTAAGCTCTCTCTCCCCTCTCGTCGTTGTAACACCTGACAATTTTCGTGTAATGGATTATGTCATTTTAGTAACGACATTAAGTACTCATTTTATGATATGTGTTATGATGTATGGTGCTAACCATTTTATTTAAGTGTTATGACAGGTGATGGTCACGTGAAATTGATGTGCTCAAGTGTTCATGTTATTAATGTTATATGTTTAATCATAATTTTGTGATAATTTATTGTTTTGATGAATTTTGGATATGTTAGGGCAGATCGGTAGGCCGAAATGATCCTCACGGAACGACAGGTCGATGACAGCTAATAAGCAGTCAGTAGAAATTTCCTATAATGATGACGATGATGATTGGATATAATTGGATGATTTATTTTGACTGATTAGTATATTTTTGGAGTAATTTTACTCATTTTAGGAAATTAAACATTTTACTTTTGTTTGATTAAAATTAATTGATGAAGTTTCCTCACTTAAAAAGGCCAAAAATGGTAACTTGAACCATTCTTGGAAGCTTTGACTTTTTCCCTTAATCCTCTCCATTGTTTTTCCACATAATTTGCCTCAACTTTAATCAAAAAATTCTGATTAGTATTAAGAAGATGAGTTTTACTTATTTTGAATTTCATTTTCACGATAAAAAAAAAAAAAAACTCATTCTGTCTCTCGCAAAATTTTTCTTAGATATCTTTGCTTTCTTTTCTTTTCTTTTCTTTTCTCCTTTTCACGTCTTCCTCCACCCTTTCTCCTCCCTTAAATTTTCGTTGTAAATAATTGAATAAAACATTGTTCCCTTGGGTGAATTCGAAGGAGTTTTGAGAAGAAATCGTGTTAAGGTAAGAATTCATTTTTTGGTATTTCTTCTCCTAAATTCGGATGCTATATCTTTCTCTACAAATTTTTTTTTTGCTCTGAATTTTTTATATGTTATTCATGTATGTGTTATGTGTTAACCCTCAAAATTTCACCTCAATTGGATTTTTCTATGAAAATTTATGAATTTTCTTCTCTCTATCACTCACTGTTGAATTATGCTAAACAGTAATTTTGTATTGTCTCTATGTTCCGATCCTTATATCTTTGCCTACAAATTTCTGTTTGTTCTGAAATTTTAGTATGATTTTTCTGAATATGTATGTGATGTTGCTCCAAATTTTGTGCCATTTGGTGTTATATAGGCTAAGATATTAAATAATCATGCTCTGCACCTCATAATAAATTGTTGCTGATTAGTTATGTTACATGAAAATGTGGTTTTTGTTCTAGGGGTTAATGAATGTAATTTTACACGAAATTTGGCAAATATGTTCATGTATATGTTAAATTATAGACTGAAAAGTTTGGTGATGATTTGATTAATATTTTATGTGTTATGGAATTTTTATGGATGCTAGGTATTTAGACTGTTTTAACAGTAAATCTGTTGAACTTTTATTATGTAATATTTTTGTATAATTAAATGATTTTATTTGGTGATGAGAATTTTTGTGCTATTGTAATTGTATGTTAATATAATGTCATATGAATTTTGAGGTCTAAATAAATTTCTTTTAATTGTTTAGCACTAATTATTGCATGTAACTCACTATCCAAGTTGTTTATGGCTATTTTTGTCTCTGCTTTCTAATGCACGGTTTGAGCTGTAAGGAATTTATTTAAGAATGATTTTTGGCTATGTTATAGTTCTATGTGTCTACTATATGTGTTAATTTTTTTAGATTTTTCTATGACATGAAAATTTGATAAATGGACCTGAGTTAAGAATTGTTCACTGCCTAACTGTTGCTGGCAGATTTTATGTTGAATGTTACATGACTTGTTTTAGATGCCAAATGGAATTTTTAACTAAAGAAAAATCATGGTAATCTGTATATATGTTAACTTTGTTCTTGCAAAATTTGGTGCTCTAATTATGTGTGTATGTTAAGTTATTAAATTTTGAATTCTTGTAAGTCAGAAATGTAATTGTGTTGATAGTTTTATTTAAATGTTTTAAAGTTAATGAAATATGTTGTAAATGTATGTTTTAAGAAATAAATGTGTATGTGATGTTATATGAAATGGATGTTAAGTTGTGGAATTAATTCATTGAAAATAAATGTTAATTGTCATTTTATGAATATATGACATGAACACAATGAGAAGTGAGCACATCGAGACCGCGACGTCATCACCTGCAAGTTAAGGTTAAGTAAGCTTATTGGGATAAGTACATTCTCACCTGCAACATGATGAGTTTATAAAAAGTTTGAAATCTATGTTCATGATGGTTTTATAATGATTTCTCATGATGATTTTACATGAAGTATTATTATGAAGTTTTTAAGGCATGAAAGTTTATGTATGTTTTGATGATAATGTTTTTCAAAGTATGAAAGTATAAATTTGTATATATGTATCACCTAAATAAGTGTTGCACACGCAATGATAATGTTAGGTTATGATATGATGTCATGTTTGGTTTGGGATTAGCTACCCCTCTCTCTCATGACGGCGCGCCTATGATGATGATGTTATGGTGCAACACTTTGGGCCTTAAGATAAAATGAATAAAGTTTTAATATGGACAATGTAATGAAAGATATGTTCCTTATGAAAAAGTGCCTAGTGCACTATTATGATGATGATGAAGATGTTCATAAAGTGTTTTAAGTTGTGAGATTTAAATGTACTTACTAATCATTAGCTTATTCAATTTTACATCATGTTATAGATAAAGGTAAGAGAGCTATGGATTAGGTGGAGGACGCTGATGGGCATGTGAGCTAAGAATGATGAATTGCAAATGGAAGACGCCAAGAAAAGAAGTTTTAAAACTTTGGAAGTATGTTTATTTTTATGTTTTTATTTCTAAGTATGTTTATTGTTTCTGTACCTTGAAGTTTTTGGAACTTGTAAAAAAAAAAATTAATTTCAAATTTTTAAGAGTTCGGCCTGCCAACCATTATTGGTTGGACTGCCAATGCATGGATCGGCCTGTCGATTACCCTGTACCGACCTGCCGATCTTATTGAATTTTGAAACCTATTTTGCAAAGCCTCGGGGGGCCTGTCGATGGTTGAATAACAGCCTACCGATCGAGTCCGACCTATCGAAGTATGTATGAAAATTTTATTATTTTTTTTTAAAAATTAATTCAAATTACAATTGTTTTGGCATACTGTTTAAAAAAAATATGAACAAGTAAATTATTATTATAAAAATAGATTAAGTTATCGTAAAATGATTAAGTTATTAAAAAAAAATATGAATGGATCTTGGGTATGTTTTCCAATTTATGTTTTCAAATTATCTTATAAAATAGTTTATCCTAGAATCAAAGTATGTAATGAATGAACGTAACAACATCTGTGACGTATATAAAGGGGCGTTACAATCGTCGCCCCCCGCCGTCATCGTCACCCTTGCCTCTGGTAAGTTCTTCCTCTCTCTCTCTTTTCCTATATCATGCCCGCCTTCCCCCTTCCCTCCCTTTCTGCCTCCGTTCCCTCCCCCTTCGCCCCCTCCCTCTACCTCTCCCTTCTCCACCTTTCCCCCCCTCGCCTCTTGCCACCAACCTCAGCCCTTCGCCACCTCCGCCCTCGTCCCCACCCTTCAACCCTTTGCTTTTGCCCTTTGCCCCTGCCTCCACACCTCGCCCCTTGCCCCTCTGCCTTTGCCCCTTGCCCCTCACCCTATCCTCCCCCACCTCAAATTTGATTTGGTGTTTATGCATTGATTAATAATTAAATATGATTTGGTGTTCATGATTTGGTGAAATAATAATAAGTATTGATTTGTTTATGCATGATTATTAAATATGATTTGGTGTTTATATGTATTGATTTGTTCATGCTTGATTATTAAATATGATTTTGGTGTTTGTTATGAATATGCGATTAAAGACGATTTTGGTGTTTGTGCATGATTATTAAATATGATTTTGGTGTTTGTTTTTAATATGTGATTGTTATTAAAATGGGTTTATGCATTTGGGTCAATTTTGTAATAGGTTCATCTCAATATGGTGTGTAAAAGTTTGTTACAATATATAGTAGAGAAAATTATAATATATTGTAAATAACTAATTTATCACAACATCACATAATCATGTGTGATTATGTGATGTCGTGATATTTGATATGTAATTTGCAAAATGTGATTTAGTTAACTTGATTATGAGAGTTTGTGATTTTGTACAATATGTGATTATGTGATGTTGTGATTTTAGTAGTCATTAGAATATGTAAAATGTCTCAAGAGATCGATAGTGACCACTATGAGGAGGAGTATGAAGAGTGCACTATATCTTTCTCTCAATATAGCAAGGGAAAATAAGGTAGTAAGCCATGAAGGCACACCGAATTCGATCCCAAAGTAGATTTTGAGTGAGGAGCTACTTTGATGAAAGAAGTTCATCAGATGAAGAAGAAAGGTTTAAGAATAGAAGTGACGTTTGATTCAAAAAGCCCACTGGAAGGCTTACCCAGCATTAAATTAAGTAGTTGGATTGGAGTCCTTAGTTGAGAACACGTTCCTATATGGATTAAAGATTGGAGGTCTAAGGATTTGGACCAAGTAAAAAATGTGATTAGGAGAGAGATTTAGAAGCTTTCACAGTTGAGGGGTGGTATAGGAAAAAGGCGTTGAATGTTTGTGGCGAATTAACAAGTGATTTTAAATCCAACCTCTATGTTACTTTTGTACAGTCATACCTTTCCATTCTGGGGGAGGATGAAAATGTATATAAGCGGCCTCCTACGATAGTAAACCCCTTTATAAACGATCATGATTGGGAAGCTTTTATGAGGTATTGATATTCTGTCGAATTCCAACTGCTATTAGCTAACACAAGAAATTAAGAGCAAAAAATGAATACTATTCTATGGTTGGTCGAGTCGGATATAGAAAGCTCAAGCAATCTTTAGTACATTAATATCTTACTCGTATTACATATATCAATTATTTTATCATTAATATGTTATTAACATAGCATAATACAGTTAGCTAAGCGGGTGCACTACCAACACGGGAGGAGTTGTGGGTAAAATCACATCAACGTCTTGATGGATAGTTAAAAATCTAAGAGTAGGATTAAGAACTTACTTATAAGTTTATTGAACTCAAATTTTTAATTTGTAATTTAATACCTATTGAAGGATATTAAGAATAAAATGCTTTGTTGTTGTTTTATAGGATGAGCACATAATGCAACAAAGTCAAAGAACTTTTCAATCTGTCGGTAATGATGACATGTTGACGAGGGTATTAGGGAAATAGAACATTCAGGATCTGTTTGTGGTCAATTAAAGTATGTGAAGTAGTCTCAATACTTCAACCTCCAACCAGGTTCAAAATTGAATTCCTAAATGTCAAAGATGTAGATGGAAATTGCATAACTACAAGGCCTTGTGACCGAGCTTATTACCTAAGAAAATTTCTACGTAAGTAAGACAATCACAACCTAAGGTAGAATAAGAATAAGAACAACCTGTTGCAAATGAGCCATTGCTTGCATTTAACTTATCATTAGTATCTCTAGAATTTATGCAATTGGCTTTATACGTGCATATTTTAATACGCGATAGGTTGATGATTTAGTGCCCGATATTAGGAAATGTCACTGGTAATAAATTACTTATCTATATGAGGTATGAAGACATTTATTACTTCATCATCTTGATTAAATCAGGGCAAATTGTATCATGGTATACCTAAAGTGATAACTGTATCCTTCAGTCCTAATTTTTAAAATCTAAGTAGAGTTGTAAGGTGCTTTCAAATAATAGAGTGTATTGTTTTTTATTGTAGTTTTTTGGTGGAATATTGTGAATTTCAAGGCAAGGCACACAATTTCAGCTTCATATCTTTGCAATTGTTTTAAGTGCTACAAGAGACCTATAGAGTGATTGCAGAGAGTGCGACACGTCACTCCACCTATTAGCTCAAGCACCGAGGGGGAAATTATTCTTTAAGCCATACAATGTCTGAGAACATTGGATGTTGCCACTTATTTCACCATGAGAGGACCAAATATATTGGTTTGATGCCCTCGGACACCCACCACGTGTTGATTTTACATCACTCATGAGATTGTAAGTATATATGTTGTCTTATAAAATTAACTATGTTAAGTTTTACATAATTATATTGTCTATTAATTTATTTAATCATGACACATTGCTAGGGCGCTTAACAATTGGAAGCTTCAAGTGGGAAGCGGTGTCACATTTTGACTAACAGAATGTAATATTCCAGACGTAAGTGTCCAAGACAACAAGAAAACGTACAATCTGGTTTTTTATTCTACGTTTCATGCGAGATATAATTAATAGTGGTATACAAGCCCTATCAAAAAAAGAATTTTATATACATACATATACAAATGAAGTTAGAATAGAGTGAGTACAATTTGTAAATAGGTGTGTCATTTTTAGATAGAGATAGTAGATAAATAATTGTGCAAAATAACTCAAATGTAAATGACTTTGTAAATGCCTTGTAATTTCAATAGACATCATTTTTTGTACGCAATCAGGGTCTTGTTGTAATGGATAACACACAAGGCTCGCCATCTCATGGGAAATTAGAAATTTTGGCAATTTTTTTTTGTGCAATATCAATTTTTCATGATAGTTTTAGCAAAAAAGAAAAAAAAAAACCATTGTGAAAATGTTGTACATGGACTAACATTCCATGATGGTTTTACTGTCGTAGAACGTGAAGTTTCCACGACAATTTTTAAAAAAATCATCGTGGAAACTTTTTCTATGATAGTTTTTTAAAAAATCGTTGTAAAAACTCGATTTTTATACTACGACTGATGTTTTCACGATGGTTTTTTAATTGTCATGAAATTTTTCCACGATAGTTTTAAACCGTTGTAGAATTTCCAGTCTATAGTAGTGTAGTATATAAATTATAAATGAGGTACATATGAGTAAGTTCTATTTTAATGATTAAGGTATTAAGTTGTTCTAATGGCTAAACTATTTTTTTTTATGACTAGAAAGGTAATTACTTAAATATGTTAGAAGAGTTCTCCATTTCATTAAAAAGAATTGGTACGAAAGAAATTTTAAAAAAAGGATATCAGTACAAACAATGATATATAATTTAAAACAATTATAACAATTGTATATGTAATTTAAAATTTACATGATAGATACGTAACTCACATCTAAACTTTGGTAAGGAATCAAAAACACATTACTAATATGAAAAAAAATAAGGATCTGAATTTTTTTTTTTCCACAGATTGAGGTTTGAATAAAATAAATAGGGTTAGATTTGACATAATGAGAAAGATTTAACGAGAGACTTGGCCACTATTGACAATTATATAAGAACAGGCTATTTAATTTATTAGGATACTTAAATTTGGTAGAATGTGTAATTTTTTACCTTAAATATTAGTGGGATATTTGTGCCTACTTTTATATTATTGGACAATGGATTGACTTTTACAACTTGTAAAAAAATACTTTTACACTATATGCCACTCACAAGAATCAATACAAGAGTAAAATTATTAAAAAACAGAAAACAAGTGGCTTGTGGATTTTTTCATAGAGTTTTTTTTTTTCAAGTGGTATATTTCAATTTGTGTCCCTTTAGGACATGTAGCATGTCTTTATGTGACATATTTAGTGTCCTTCTGGGACATTTTCTCTGTCTCTTGGGAACGTGTCGCACTACAATTTTCATGTCCTTTTGAGACATGTCATGTGTCCCTCTAGGATATTTTTTAGTCCCTCCGGAACATGTTGCATGTCCCTCCAAGACATGTTGCGTGTCTCTCGGGGACATTTTTTGTGTCCCTTCAAAACATATAGCATGTCCTTCTGGGACATTTTCTCTCCTTTGTTTTACTCTTTCCTCTCCCTTTCCCTCTCTCTCTTGTTTATACTAATTTTCTTCAATCTAAATGAAGGGAGTTTTCTCCCAAAATTGAATATGAAAATTGATAATCTTCACTAAACATAAAATAATAATGATAATGCAAATATTTTTTTCCAAGTAATTCAACCAAATGCTAGTTTCCAAGTAAACAAAGAGCCAATCTTCTGATTCAAGAAACTTAATCTAAAACATTTCACCGTTTGATTAAGAATTATCATTTCAAAATAAGGCAGTCTGAAAATACATGATAAAATGGCCAGAATAACAAATAAAGCATAATAAAATCAAAACCCAAAAAAGATTTATCCACAAATTTGGAAAGCAAATTTGCAGTAAAACAAAAAAATAATAATAATATTGAAGAAGAACAAAGTAATGCTAGTGAAGAATCAGATTAAGGCATCAAAATGGAGAACTTGAGAATCACTATCTTGGCGGGAAACTTATCATAACTTCTAATTCTCTCTTTCTTTCTCTTTCTTTCTTTCTTTCTTTCTTTCTTTCTTCTTATTCTTGTTCCTCAATTTCAAGACCCTAAAACTGAACCGCATTCTGAGTCCCTCCTTCTTTGCCTCTTGGCCTTCTTCTACGGCCTTCTTCTACAGCGGAGATTTGCAATTTTCAATCATCATTGGAGATTCGAGGCAATTTACGTTGTTCAATCACCACGGGAAAGAGAGAAGATGAGAAATAGATAGTGAGAGAGAGTAGCAAAAAGAAAAAATTGAAAAAAAAAAGTTATTTTTTTCTTTTTGAAGGTGAATAAAATTTGTGCCATATTAAAAATTTACCACATATAATTTTTTTGAAGTTTTAGATTTTATGGCATAAAAAATTAAATTCTTTAAAAAGATAGTATATTGTGTAATTTTTTATAATACAAATTTGATGAATCTTAAACCATATCGTTGAACTTTAACATCACAATAATAAAAAGAACAAAAAAAAAAGAAAAAAAAATAGAAGCCGGAATTAGTTGCAGCCTTGCAGGAGACAATATCTTGTCGCTGCGATATTGTAGGAGAAGAGGTCCAACTAGATCTATCACAATATCACGGATCTCATTGTTGCAAGATAGGATTCCTCTTCCCTTCCTTCTTTGAGTTTTTTTCTTTCCTACAATAACATTGTTAAGTTTTCTAATGTTGAATGTTTTATTTTTTGAGTTATTCATTTTTTTAGCACGCGGTTTAGATTATTTTAGAACTATTGCTTCATTATTCTATCTCATCAAATATGTAATATCAGATAACAATTAATACACAAATTCTTACCCTTTATTTCCCTTCTTTATAACACCTTTTTATCTGTTTTGGCCCTAAATCAACTTATTTTTAGACACAGGATCTTGGAAAAGCTCAAAGTTCAATGGATTAATCTTCAATACTTGGACTGATAAGATCAACAACATCCGTTGCAAAAGAGCTAGAAAGAAAGCTAGCAAAAATATTTGGAGATAGCGGCAGTCAAAACTCTAAACCCAGGTTACTTGTAACCTTACGACCAAACATTATCGAAATAAAATTTTCTTAACAGGTTATTAATTGACAAATTGGAGCCAAAAAAAAAAAAAAAAAAAAAGGAAATCCAGGCCTTATGTTTCGTCTCATTTAGGAACGTTGAAAGTTGTTATTTTACCCCCAAAAAAGTCACATTTTTAATGTTGTAATTTGTAAATTTTATGTTTTAAGTTGCATTTGTTTTATTCGACAAGCATCTATTTCTTACGTTCAAAGGCTCTCACTGAAGGTTAACAGTAATATGCCCTTATTATGTGTTCAAAGGGTGCCAACTGATTGGCATATACCATGTTGTTGTGCTTTCATTTTGTCGTTTTTAGTTTTTTTAGTTTTCTCAGCTGACAGGTACACTTCACTGCCATGTGTCGGTTGCCACCAATTTAAAAATGAAAAAAATTATAATACATAGCTAAATCATTATGATGAAATTGAAATTTAATATAATATTTAAATGTTTTAAAATAGCCATATAATTACATAGTAATTATTATAATGATGTCATATTTCATAGTTTTGTTATATGATTACATAATAATTATTTTAATAATATTATTTTAGATCATATATAAATTAGAATCAGATTCTAATCCAACTATTTAATAAATTTAATTGGATATTCGTCTCATTAACCCGTCAAAACAAGAAAAAATTATAAATTACATCATGATTTTAAAAAATGTATTCATTTTCAAACTTAAAGAAATTGTCATACTACCACTTATTTCTTTTGAAAATAATTAGTGCTAGTTGTTTAGATCTTTTTTCCCAACTAATTCAAATTTACAAAACCTAATATCCTTTTCTCTTTCACTCTTATATTTTATAATTTTTTTAGTGACATAATAAATTTCAAACATGTGTTATATCTATAAAAATAAGTTCAAAGGGTAACATTCATGAAAATTCCTATAAAAAATATCACAGAATACGGGAGAAAAGGGAAAATAGCAAGTTTAGGGGACTATTTAAAATTAATAACAAATATTTAAAATATATCTAATACATACCAAATAAAATAAATTAGATATTTTCTCATGATTAAAAAGTCAATAAAACACCTTTTTTGTTTTATTTTTTTCTATCTCTCTTTGTAATTCTAAACTCCCATCTCAGATTAGTGCCATTTTGTTGGAAAAATAGTACGCAACAGAATTTTAAAGATTTTTTATACCAGAGTATTTTTCAAAATATAAATTTGACATGCTACATGCATATATTAATCAGACCTTATTAACTTTGTTTGTCGAAAAGCTCCCACAATCGATGAAGAGAAATGATGTTGTAGAAAGACTTCAACCAACTGGTCTTTTTTGCTATTCTCTATTCGACCGGTGTGTGTATGGGCACACTTATACAACTTTTCCACCAGGCGACTCTCCCTCCAACCAATTGAGAAAACCCAAAGCTATAGTTTGTGATGTGTGAATAATAGCTCATAGAGAGTTTTAGAGTCTCACTAGCAGAGCCTCACTCTTAATCTCTCAATTGATCTAAATAACTTATGAGTCTCGCTTCCTATTTATAGAGGTTGGGCCCAAAGGTCAGTCCTTATCAGATAAGACCTTAAAAATTCAAATCTGAATCTATATTAGATAAAATCCACGTGAAAATACGTGAACTATTTATCGCTCGGTCGACAGGTCAAACTAGCAGATCGGTCTGTCGAACTCACTCCTTCGGCAGACCGAACTTAAAGATCTGCTTGTTGAACTTATCATAAATGATCCCTACAAATCTTTTATTTTTCACCCGAGATTTTTGGGCTAGAGCCTTAGTTTTAATTCAAATAGCCTAATAGAAAAGTTATCTAATTAAAACAATCATATCTAGATAATCTCTAGGAAAATAAATATTCTGGATAATTCAACAAGTTTATCTTAGATTAATTCAAAATTAATCCAACCGATAAATAGACATGAATTATCTGATCTCGATAATTCAACAAGTTTATCTTAAATTAATTTTCACAAAATTAATTCAACCGATAAACAAGCATGAATTATCTGATTCAATCAAATTGTCAACCAATTTGATAATCTGACACAAGTCACCAATTATTGAAAAAGCATGTTGTATCATTATAGGATTTATTATGAGCTAGCAAAGAGGACCTAATAGACCTATATCGTTCAAACTCTCCATAATAATGAAGCCCAATATCCCAGATATACATTTCATAATTATCAACTCCAATGCTACTTCTTTAAAAGCTAAGAGCTGCACTCTCAAACTGTATACATTTACAAAGCCCCTATAGCTAAGTCTTCATGAAATATCATAATATATCATATCCCCATAGGATTTTCCATAATCGGCTTAAGGATAAATTCTGTCTTACTTTTCTGATTATTTTTCTCTAATGTTTCATTATCTTACCATCGAAAAACTTATCATCCAAAGACAGTATACCATTTGGTTACACCTATGCATTCGAAAGGTTAAGCGCTCTAGTTTTCAATTATAGGATAATGCATATAAGAGGATATCAACTACTCCTAAAGAGGAGCTATGGATTCCATATCTGTGAATAACAGGTCTACGCTATCAAAAGTCATGCCTCCAACATACCGACATGCGTACCAACGCAAAATGTGGACGTCACCCTTTGATACATCAAAAGACATAAGTCAAGACAATAGGCCCACTATTCATCTTAGTATTAAGATACAATACAAACGATTGTCTAAAGTGTATCGATTTGCCGAGACAAAGTTATTGATCCAAATTAATTTACTCTGTCCCAATCTAATGCATCATCACCCATGACAATACACCAATGTTTCTATTCCTGGGGTCCTCCTCTGATGGTCAAAACAAATCATCTTCCGTTAGGGATATAGACAACATAACAACCTTTGCATGAATAAGTGCCCAACTTTATTCCCTCCATTGCGGATTTTATGATTTAGACTGTCACCTTAAAAATCATGTCTTTTACATAATTTGTCCATCATATGTCCAATTCTTAAAGGTTTAGACCAACAGTTTCAAACTTTTGTTTGCTTATCATTTATCAAATATGAACGTGAAGAGGACAAGATTTGGTATATAAATAATAAATGAATTCTTTATTGAGAAAAATGTCTCCAAAAACATATTACATTCTTACTCCTTAGGGCATACATGTCTAACAATCTCCCACTTACACTAAGTGAGTAAATATGACAAATCTCGTATCCCTATAGCTTCCACATGCCTCTCAAAGAGTCTCCTAGTAAGTGTCTTCATAAATAGATTAGCTAAATTGTCCTTTGACGTGATTTAACACACAGTGACATGCCCGCCTTCTATGAAGTCCTTTATCACATAATACTTTCAATTAATATGCTTACTCTTCTTATAAAATCTTGATTCATTTGCATTAGCTACCGCCGCACTATTATCACAGTACAGTGATACTGCCTTATTCATACCAGGAACTGCCTTATTCATTTGCGGAGCCATATTGATTCTTTTGAAGCATTACTACCTGCTACATACTTCGCCTCTATCGTTGAATCCAAAGTGCAATCTTGTTTCACACTCCTCCAACTGATGCCACTACTACCTAGAGTATACACAAAACTAGAAGTCGATCTCCTCGAATCCAAACAGGATTGGAAATCTGAGTCAGTGCATCCTAAAGGAGTTAAGTCCTCACTTGAATATACAAGCATATACCCTCGAGTCCTTCTTAGGTACTTGAAAATATGCTTGACTACAACCCAATGGTTTGGTCCTAGATCCGCCTGAAATTGACTTACAATCCTGACCGCATGACAAATATCCAATAACATGCAAAACTTGGCATACATGAGACTACCCATTGCCGAAGCATAACGTACCTTGTTTATGTATTCTCTTTCTTCATTAGACTTTGGAGAGTCTTTCCAAACCTAGATGGTTGCCCACCTTTCTTAGAATCTTGCATTGCAAACCTCCTAATAATCTTATCTATGTAGCCAGCCTGGGACAAAGCTATCATTTTATTCTTTCTATCCTGAAAGATCTGGATACCAAGAACAAAATTAGCTTCACCTAAGTGTTTCATGTTAAACTACATAATCAACCATAATTTGATCGATAATAAATCCCTAACATCATTTTCAATTAGCAGAATGTCATCTATATAGAGTAGCAGAAAAACCACCTTCTCATCCTTAATCTGTTTGTACGCATATGGTTTGTCCACATTTTGTGCTAACCCATAAGTCTTGAACACTTGATCAAATCTTATGTTCTAAGAGCGGGAATCCTGCTTAAGGTATATTGACTTTAGCAGCTTACAAACTTTACCTTCCTGACCCTTGACCTTGAACCCGTCTAGTTGTTCCATATAAATGGACTCATCAACATAGCAGCTTAGAAAAGACATCTTGACATCCATCTATCACTTCTCGTAGTCGAGAGTGACAGCTATAGACAAGAGAATACGGATGGATTTAAGCATGGCTACAGGCGAAATGGTTTTCTCGTAATCGATTCTTTCTTTTTGCATGTATCCCTTAGCTACCAGCCTAGCCTTAAAGGTTTTGACCTTTCCATCTACTCCTCTTTTCGTCTTATAGATCCACTTTCACCTTATGGGTTTTCCCCTTTGGGAAGATCCATAAGCTCTCAGACCTAATTAGTCTCCATAGACTTCATTTCTATGTTCATGGCCTTTGTCCAGAGTGTCGAATCAACATCTTCCATAGCCTTTTCGTAAGTGTAAGAGCAAAGAAGGCCTTACCATTGAACATATACCTCTTGGGTTGACACCCAATTCTCCCACTACGACAAAGCCCCTTAGGTTGTTGTTTGGGTTTAGTTGTTTTTTACACTAATCAGAATGGTTTCATTCAGAGTCCCCGGAGTGATCAAATTGCTTGCCAACCCCTCAAGCACCACTTTGCTTCAAGGCTTAAAGTCTTCCATGTAACTTTACTCAAGGAAAGTTGCATTAGTTGAAACCACGACTTTATTTTCCTTTGGGTTATAGAAATAACCCTCTTTAGTACAAACATGCAAACTTCCAAATGTGCTTTCAACTTATTCGCATCCCTAACTAGGACATGAGCTAGACATCCCCATATGCAAATATAGTTTAAGGATGTCCTTTTCCTTGTCCATAACTCACAAGAAGTTTTAGGAACCGATTTTGAAGGCACATTGTTGACAAGATAACATGCGGTTTGTAGTACATATCTCCAAAAGGATAAAGACAATGATGAAAAACTCATCATGGACCTAACCATGTCCAACAAAGTCGTATTCCTTCTCTTTGCCATGCCATTCTGCCGCAGAGTACCCAGTGCAGTCAAATGGGATAAAATCCTAGTCTCTAATAAGTGTCACAAGAACTCATCAGAAAGGCATTCTCCACCTCGATCAGATCAAAGTGCCTTTATGGGTCTACTAAATTGCTTTTCCACTTTAGCCCAAAACTCCCTGAACTTGTCATAAATTCACTTTTGTGGTGCATTAGGTATGCATACCCATATCTTGAGTAATCATCAATAAAAGTGACGAAGTGCTCATTCCCTCATCATACTCAGATGTTCATAGGTTCACAAACATCACTATGCACAAGTTCTAAAACCCCTTTGGCCCTATTGCCTTTAAACCCAAATGGTCTTTTGGTCATTTTATCTTCCAAATAAGATTCACATTGTGGCATAGACTCCACCTTTAAGTGACTTAAAGGTCCATCTATTACCAACCCTTGAATCCTATTTATGTTAATATGACCAAGTCGTAAATGCCAAAGATAAGTCTTATTAGAGTGAGAAGTTCTAAGTCTTTTAGAGTTATTATCTTTCATCTCAACATTAAGCAGTAAGTCCATCTTAGGTTTGATAAAATATAGATTATTTTGCATCCATCTAGAATAGATAAAAGATTTATTTTTATGAATCACCAGTTTATTATTAAAAGAAACCAAATAGGAGTCTTTAAATAAACAAGCTACAGAAATTAATTTTTTTTTTAAATTTAGGAACATAAAAACAATCTCACAAAATTAAAATCCTATAATTATCAAAATAAAGATGGACGTCTTCTACTGCTTCGGCTAAGACTAAGGATCTAACGCCCATATGAAGCATGAAGTCTTCATACAGTAGACTTCTCGTTTCTTTGAACCCCTATGGAGAAATACAAACATGATTAATTGCTTTGGAATCTATGACCCAGGTGTCACTAGATTCCTCAACCAAACAAGTTTCTAAATACAGAAGATCACACTTACCTCCTCAGGAAAGGAAGTCCTTACAATTCTTCTTTATGTGCTTGACCTTCCCACAGAAGAAGCACTTTAGCTTCTTTGGGTTCTTCTTCTTATTCTTCTTGTTTTGGCCATTTGCAGGAATAGAGGACTTCTTGTTCTTAGACCGTTGCTTTTTTCCATTCCTTAGGTTAGGATTGGAACTAGAGGCAGTCAACATGTTGGCCTCCCCACCAGTAGAAGACTCCCTAATTAACAGTTCAAACTCCTGTAACTATTTCATCAACTCTATTAAGGTCATATCTCGTCTATTGCTTAAATTACAAGTAGCTCTAAATGGAAAGAATTCCTTAGACAGAGTCTCAAAGACCATAGTCATCTGAGTTCAGCATCGATGTCAGCTTCATTGGTCTGAGCCTCAGTAAAGTAACCCATGACTAACATCATATGCTCCTTTATAGACGTCCCTGGTCTTTGCTTGCAGTTCAAGAGTTTTCGAAGCACCCCTTGCCGCTTCGTTAAGGCCTGACCTCCAAACATATCTTTCAAATTAACTAAGATCTACCTAGCAGTCTCATATTCCTTATGTTGAGCCTACAACACGTTATTCATACTGGCCAAAACATAGAAGCGGGCCTGATCATTGGCATCTTTCCAGCTATCATATACTTGGATTTGCTCATTAGTGGAATTTACCATAAGCTCAGGAGGATACAGAGTTGTCAACACAAATTTGAGTTTCTTAAAGGAAAGAATGATGTTTAAGTTTTGTTTCCAATCATTATAATTCTCTCTTGTTAATTGGTTTTTGTCAATTATAAATGACAAAGCATATTTAGACATTTTTAATCTATAATAAAGAATCATATACCAAACATAAGCAAACATATCATAATAATTTAGAAAGATAACACAATCATGTATAGCATACAAATGTGTTTATGTGTCAAAACCTTGAAAATATCACAACCTTAAAACGATAATTCCCAACTCAAAATTCAGCAAGCTCCTAGGGGAGTCCTGCCAAATTCATTCAGGAACACAGATCCCTTCTTGATTAATATATGCCATCTAGGACCCGTATGATCCAACATATATTAATAATTGTTTTTTTTTTGCTATTGATTTTATTAATAGAGCTCTTAAGGGAGATTAATAATAAAATTAACATGAGAGTATAACCATCGTTTCAATATTTTATCCATGATTTATGATCACCACCTAGGGGTGTGTAACCATAAATCATGCCAAAATACCTTATCTTCTTGGCAATCTAACTTGGTATATGATGAAGTCCCTTCCTAGGGGTCGGAGCCACCATGTGCTACCTATGGACCAACGATAAAGGCCGTAGGTCCACTCTTTAAAAACCTTCTCCCACTCAATCTTTTAAAATCAAGGTTTTATTTTATAAACATGCATGAACAATTTTTAATGAGTGGCATTCCCTATTTAATATGATATGTTATCAATATACATGGCAAATCATATTATAATGCAGATAAGCAAAGCAATCATGCAAAGCCACAAGCAAAACAATAAATAACCATAATATTATGGTTCCACCCTATAGAAAAGAAAATAAAGATTACTAGAGGATAATCAAAGCATATTATCGATTCTTCATCCTTGAATCTTCAAATTGTATCCTTCTTCTTGTAACTTTCATCTTCAAGTCTTCAATCCTACATAGATCGAATGCTCTATATTTTCGATCATATCCAAATCTCATTTTTCTCAGAATTGTCCCAAAAAACAAAATCAAAAGTACACCAAGAATGCACCTTTTCTTGAAAAATCATAGCTCTCTGTTGGCATGCTAATTTGTGTGATTGGCCTACTGGTCATGACCATCCGGCCTATTGATCTTTCGAAGTCGGCCTATCGGTCATGACAGATTGGCCTACCAAACTGAAAGGTTTGGCCTAGCACCAAAGCCACCAGATTTTTGCCTCGTTAACGGCATCCGAACCTGAAGTCCAGCCTGTCGATCTACAACCATTGGCCTACCAAATTGGAGGGTTTGGTATGCCGACCTAGTAGAAATCACATTTTTCTAGAAAATACAGTTTTACATAGTTTTTTAATTTTATTTTCAATAATTCAAAAACATAAAATTTTAGAGACTCAGGGAATACCTGTAAATGCTATCATCCATCTTCTATATCCGTCTTCTCCTTATGATTATTTAATTATAAACTTCTTATAAATTTAAAATTAAATAATAATTCCTAGACGGAGATGATAGTCTGACATCTAATTACATGACAAACCTAGATACACATTCTAACCTCTAAGGAACCATAATCGGCATAAATTAATTAATTAATAATTAATTAAGTAATAATTTAATCAACCATAATTAATTAATAAACATTCAATATATAATCGAAGACAACATATAAATATATAGAAACGATAGAGAGTCAACTCTCTAAAAGTTAAATTCAAGCATAGAAGAGATCAAGATCACATAATTTATACGTATAGCTTGATTACAAACTTGAAAATTCATGTAAAAACCTGACTCTGATGCTAATTCACTACAAGAAAATATTGATTACACGACCTTTATTTCACGACCGTTTCCTAAAAACCGTCGTGGTAAGGGAAAAAATGAGCGACAAGTTACGCTCGTAAAAATGAAGACCGTCGTGGTATAGGGAAAAGATACTACGACGGTTTCTCCAAAAACCGTCGTGGTATCTTCCACGATGGTTTTTTCAAAAAACTATCATGGTAGCTTCATTAAAACCCCCTCACACCCTCGACATTCAGACATATTTTAGAAACACACTTTACAAAATACAAACACAGACCCTTCCGAATCAGCCGCCGCTGTCTCTCTCCGCCTCCATACTCCTTAATCTCAGCCCAAATTGTAAGTTTTTTTATAGAAAGTGAGAAATATATAGTTGTTGATTG
>CAMOHE010043791.1:0-16646 GCA_946598075.1 Artocarpus hirsutus | reverse complement strand
GGGCCCCGCAAGGTGGGTCCTATGGAGGCTTGAGGGACTACGCCCGGGCCGGACGCCACAGCTACAACAATTATGTGTAGATCTGGGCGAATTAAATAAACAATTTTAGATATCAAACGAAAACTATTCAACACATACAAAAATGGAAAATTATTTCACATATTAAACCAAATCAAGCTCATCCAAAATCCTTTTGGTTGAGGGAAGAAGATTTTTTTCTTTTGAAGGAAGATTTTTTCTTGTGATTCACAGATCACCGGTCCTTCTCCTTTTTTGGTCTTACAACCCATGACGTTCCAAGCCAACCTCGACCACATGGTCCAGGTGAACCCAATGATCCACGCCGTAGCAAGCGAACCAACAACCCACACCCTTGACCACGCTATCGTGGAGAACCCAGTGACCCATGCCCCTGACCCATGCTGTCGCCTCCTCTGTGCTCCTCCAAACCAAAAGATAGAGAGAGATCGCGAGAGAGAGATCAAGAGAGAGACCCACACTATCCCTCCGCTATGCTCCTCCAAACCGAGAATTAGAGAGAGTTTGTGAGAGAAAGACCTACACCATCGCCTCCACCATACTAGTGGCATTTTTTTTGGAAAAGCCAAGATGGGGGCATTGATCGTCAACGTTGAGCTGTGGTTGGGGCCAATGGTTATGGGTAGGGTATGTAGGAGAAAGGAATTAATTGTCGTTGTTGAAGGGGGGTGGGGGTTTGATGCTAGTTTTGTCGATAATGGTGGAAAGGAGAAACAATTATTGAAATTAGGTTTGTTATGCTTTAAAATTACCTAATTGACAAAAACCTATTTTTTAAAAAAGTATCTAACTGATAAAAACCTAATTTTGCTCCAAAAAATGTTTTTTTGAAATTAGGTTTATTATGTTTTATCTTTTTTATTGTTTTTATTTTTTAATTTTAATTTTTTTTAAAACATATTAAGTATTTTATTAAAACACTCTCAATAAAGTGGTCAAAACATTTTTTTAATGGTCAAACTTAACGGTTGAGGACTAAATCTTATGTTTTTTTTAAAGTTAGACCCAGTTAAATAAAAAAAAATAAAAAACCAAATTGCATGTTTTTTTAAAAATGTCAAAAACCAATCGAGCTATTTACTTAAAAAAAAATTCACATTCTGTGAATCAGGTTGGCAAGATAAATTGGTAACAAAATAACGGAATGTTTTGGTTTCCCTTTTTTGTTTGGTTCTTTGACTTAAATGTTTTTCTTTTTTTTTTTTGCTTCTTTCCTTTTTTATTTCTTTTTAAATTCTCTGTTTTCGACTTTTTGTTTTAGGAACGAAAACATATGTATAGACAAAAAAAATGTTATGGTCATTTTCTTACCTTTTTTTTTTTTGTCAAATGTCATCTCACTTTTTTTAAAAAATAAAACATAATCATAGGCCATTATTTTATCCTTTTATCATAACTCTGCAACTCTTTTTTTTTATTACCTTTTGCAGTTCTTAGTTGCCTTTTTTTGACCTTTTTTTCTATCAAATCTTGCCACTGTCCTTATATATATTTTTCCATAACAGAGATTAGCATCTCTTTTCTTTCTTTTCTTTTTTTGATGGTTCCTTCCCTACATATTCTCAGGAAAGATTCACTACTAGTATGTAATTAAAGAGAGAGCGGGACAAAACGACTTATCAACTTCTTTCAACTTAAAAAAAAAAAAAAGGGAGAGAGAGCTTACAAGGCAAAAAATTATAACATAATATTTTATATTTTCTTGAAAAAGGAGGTTATATATATCGACAAACATAATATTTATAGGCAGTGGGCCCTTATCTTTGGACCATTCATACATGTAATATTTTTTTAATAAGACAATAACAATATATTATATTAAACATAACATCAAGCTTTGATCATTTAATATTATCGTATATTTTGTTCTAGAAAAAGATATATCATATCCTTAATGTGGAAACACCAAAAAAAAAAAGTGTAGAAGATTTAAAATAGCTATATTTTTTCTATTTTTTGAGAAACATTGTGACTCCATTTGGGAATCATAGTTTGAATTAGAAAATTCAATCCAAACACAAACTGATGTTCGACAACATTAAAAATAAAAACCAGTTCAAACAATTAGCCCAAGTCAAAATTCTCAATTCAAACTCATTTGTTACAATAAAAACCATGTTAGGACTGAATTTTTTGGTCAAAACTATGGTTCTTAAAAAAAAGGCACAATGATTTTTTTTTTTTAAAAAAAAAGCGTAGCTATTTTAAATCTTTCACACTTTTTTTTTTTTAATTTGATGCCACTACATTAAGGTATGATGTATCCTCTTCTAGAACAAAATATACAACAATATTAGACGATCAAAACTTGATGTTGTCTCTAATATAACACATTATGATTATCCTATCAAAAAATGGTATGGTTTGGAGGTAGAGACCATAAATGCTCCCAATATTTATATTCCCATACATATATACAAGATGTCGAGGAACAAGTTTTCGTTAAAAGATTGTTAAAAAAATTAAAGATGTATAGGGAAAAAATTAGGGTCGATAATTTTAGACACGGCAAGATGATACAATATGAAAATGACACGAGATAAACGGATTTAGACCGCACGTTTATTAATTGGGCCATAAATAGGTTGGCACAATTAACACGAAAATAAACAGACTGGATTTGTGCTAACACTTCTAATACACTTTAACACGTTTAATTAAAATAAACAAGCTAGATTCGTGCGAATACGTCTTAACACGTTTAATTAAAAGGATCGTAAACGTGTTGATATGACATAACCCACCTATTTATAACACATTTAAACTTAAAAATAAAAATATTTAAAATATTTGTAGTAGGCTAGTATTAATTAGATATTGTGTTTTTGTTAATTTTTTTATTGGCCTTTTTTTTTAGTTTTTTTAATTTTTTTAATTATTAGTTAACCGAGTCGTAAACATACTATATAAGTGTTGTTATGTGTCAACCCATCACGGCCGGCTTAGTAATCATATTAATCATGTCGTGCTGTATTACACATGTCATAGGCGAGTCATGTTCATGCTTGTATTTTTGATACGTTTATTAATCGTGTCGTGTTCGTATTTGACCTAATCGTATCGTGTTGTAAACTTGCTGACACGAACACTACATGATTTTGCCACCCTAGAAAAAAATGCCCAAAGTTGTAGAAACAAGGATCGTTGATGTTTTGTTTTAGAAATAATAATGAACTAAAAGGGAAAAAAATGAACCAAAAAAAAGACATTAACATAATTGTAATAAAATTGTTGCATTTTTTTTTTTTTTGGTGAAGTAAAATTGTTGCAGTTTTGTATCATTATAGTTTGCATCCACTCAAAATTTTGCATTCAGTAACATATATTTAAGTAAAAGCTAACGAAAATAACACCGTGAAATGTTTGCAACATTTAAGTAGTAAAAGTTGTAATAAAAAGACAAAACAATGATCTAACTTTATTTTCTTAGAGGAGTGGGATGCCATATGGCAATAGGAGAAATAGAAGCGTGACCAAAAAAAAAAAGGTCCTAGCCTTTCTCCTGTACGCCGCAAAGGGATTTCGTTTCTAAAGATTATCTTAGAGGGTTCCGTCACTAAAGATTATTCCAGAGGCTGGACTTTGTCATCAAGGATTATTTTCAGAGGATTTTAGAATTATATCTATCAATATTCAAGTGTATTGCGATATCTTCCGGCAATAATAGCAGTAATAGTATATTATTTTTGTTAAGGATGTTACCAATAAGCATATGGGTAATAATAAGGATTATCTATCTTGTTATACCATGTGTTTTAAGTTTATTAAATATTATATCTTTTGGTTTTTATCTTGTCAAGTATATCTCTTCGTGTCAGATTTAATACATACATTTTTAACTTTTTGTAGTCAAACCTTTAATTTTGACATGAAAAATTCTCCAAAATTCTCTCAAATAGAAAAATAAAAAAAACTTTAAAAAAACTTTAAACTTGGGGTTTCAAAAGTGTCTAGAATACCCTTAGCATGGAATTTTTTTTTTTTTTTTTTTGTGTGTGTTTTTCTTTTTCTTTCGTAAAATGTTTAAGTTTTTTTTTTCCTATTCTACTTATAGATAATTTAGACACTTTATAGGTCAAAATCAATTATTATATGAGATAAAGTATAGATTTATGTATTAAATCTAATAAAAAACCGAAAGTATATATTTGATGATATCAAAAATTAAAGGTATATTTTTTAAATAATCCTAAAACAGAGGGCATAAAAGGAAAATATCCTTAACAACAACAATAATGAAATTTTTATGATAAGGCATAAAATCCGTAAAACCATGTATTGTCGTAAGATATCCTATCATAAAAAGGCTTTAATGCGTAAGGGGTGGAAGGTGGCAAGGATGACCAAGAATTTTTTTAGGGGAGGTTGAGTTAATTCAAAAGTTTGAATTACAATGAACAATACAGTTAATACTAAAAATTTTATCAGATTTACATAATATTACATTGAAGGGGATATTATAATATAGTTTTTTATTTATTTGTCCGTTAATTTATAACAATGGATATAAGAAAAATAAATTAACTAACAGAGTAAAGTTAAAAAGTAAACATTAAAGAGTGTAAATGATAATTTTTGAATTCTATGTCAAGTTTGAAACCTTATATATTATTCAAAATAATAAAAAGGGAACAAAATTACTAATCTTCGACTGGAATCATCCAGCCGCACATAATTTTATGTATTGGGACATAATATTGAGACATAATAATAGTAAGATAAACAGTAAGATATTCTGGTTTTGTAATATTTCTCTTAGAAGAAATACATGCAACAAACTCCACCAATTTTGGGCAATGTTTTCAATCAGTTATAATAAAAGAAAATTGTAAAAATTACATGATAGTAGAGTAAATCATATAATATAAACTTTAACCATTTTAGTAATAACAAAATTACACAGTAACACGTCATAATACACCTTTTGGTAATGGGGTCTCTTCCGGAGAGCAGACCCAAGGAAAAGAACGAGAAAAAGAGAAAGAGAGAAAAAGAGAGTGTGAGTCGTCCAGAATTTGGTGACCGTATCTGGGCGTGTTTTTGGACTTCCAGTTTTGAAAAATTAAGAACTTGTAGCCTTTTTAATGGCGGTGGCTGTATTTGGCAGGTGGCTTCGTTAAACCGGATCTGATTCCATTTAGAAGGTAGAATCCAGACGATTTGGAGGCATTTTTTGACGTACTTCTCATTTAGTGTTCACCTTTTTTTGGGTTTTGTTCCGAACGAAGGTAGGCTTCTTTTAGAGGTGGCGGTGTCGACTCCAGATCTCGTCAGCTTTGTAGCTTATCCCTAGAAGTGTTCTTCCTACTCTAATAGTCTTTTTGTCAGCTATACTTTCACTAAAGGTTTTTAGCTGTTGTGCTTTGGTTTTAGTTTTTTATGTTCTAATCTAATTAAAACGTTGATATTTTCACCTAATTTTAGTATTTTATTTGTAATAATGGAGGTGGTTCTTCCACCATTTGAGTTTGTTTGTGGTCCGACAAATTGAGGTTTAGAAGTTCTGCATCGAAATGTTTCATCTATTGTAGTGGTTTTAAAAAGAGCCTTATACGTGCTCAAATTCATTCATCGAGAAATTTTCCCAATATCGGATCTCGTTTTATGTTGTTTTTCCTATACTTCATCAGAATTTACTGATAGAACCGGTTTTTATCGAGCATCTTGTATTGTGTATGTACCGTAAGGTCATCCGTATTATTATCGGTGTACTTTTTATTTGAATGAAATTTTACTTTAAAAAAATTACAATAGTTATTTTATAGATTTTAGTTTTTATTGTTTATAGAATATTTAATTTTTTTAAATAGACCAATGCCACTAGTAAAATTTGGCTATACCTATATGCTTAATTTACCCTTTATAATTTTATTTTATGTTTAATTTACCCTTTATAATTTTATTATATGTTTTATTTACCATACCATAGAATTCTCTTAATAAATAAATAATAGGATGATAATTGCAACATGACCGGCCAAGAGTAATTACTCTCAATTCTCTTTTCTAATGCATCTTTACTAAACACACTGAACCAAGCAAAAGTCAACACAAATAAGAACTACCAAAATCCATCGCAATTTTCCGCGAGCGTGCCTAATTTGCCTTCCAGAAGTGAAGGTTTCGCCAAAGTCATGAGAATTGGGCAGATTGGCCAACAAAGTTCAGGCAATTGGATAGAAGAAAAACAAGGGGAGATGTGATGTTAACTCCTGCATTTAACCGTCTACTCAGGTTGACAGTTTCAAAGTTACTAGCCAATGTGATTACCTATATGAATGTCCATGTTTTGGCTGCCAACCAAATATTGTGCTACTGTTAAGTTATGTTAAGAGTTGTTCGTCTTAGTGTCTGTTTGGCACTTCAATTTTTACTCATTAGGTCTAAATGTGAGTAACGTAAAGCTCTCAGCAACAACTGTAAAAAGTAAAAAGTTGCTACAGTGTAAAGTTCTCATACGCTGCAATTCTTAAACTCAAAACTTCAGTTACAACTGAAGTGCCAAACAGCCTGTTAATAACTTTGGAAGTCTAATACCATCATATGACAGAATGTGATTTTGTATATGAAAAAAATGACGCACCACCATTAGTGCTCGATTCTAGAATCGCTAAATATGAAAGCAAACATTGTTTACCCAATAAACTCCGCCATGCCCCTTTCCTGTTTTCATTTGGTTTGGCAAAGATTGAAAATGAATCAGTTTTGTAACATCCCTTTAGAATCACCAAGGGCCAGCCCAAGTCACTATTCATAGCTTTGAACTCCCTGGGGCGGGACAAAGACGACCACCATGCTCGGTGCTTTTCCTTCTTCAAAGCTTCGAAAGGGCCTATTTCAATGCAAAAGCAGACTCTTCGACACAATCAAGGACATATTCGAGAAGATAAAATTTGTTTAAGAAAGGAAAAAACAAGTTTTTGATAATCCATTCCATCAAGTGCCCATAAAGAAAAGAGGCTTTTGAACAACTAGACAATGACAACTGAATTGCCACTGCCCTTGAACGAGTGAATGCTAAGAGCTGACAATGGACTCCAAGACCAACTATTCTTTTTGTCGTTGCTTTAACCAATTAAAGGTCACCTATTCTTTCTGCCGTTTACCAACTAGCATCTGCGAGTCAAAACCAACCTGCTACTTCCTATACAAGTTTCACACTAACCAATCCAAAAAATAACTAAAGAATGTCTACACCATCACCAACTAATAAAACAAATGTCAAAAATTCATATCTATGGTCCCTTCACAATATTAATATCCGAGTGATGTAGAATTAGAGAGAGAAAGGATGAGAGAGATGAAAACAAGAAAGAAATAGGAAGAGAGAGAGAGAGAGAAGGAAGAAGAAATCAAGAGGGAGAAATAATATGAAAATCTTATTCAATGATCACCAATCAAGTCTGAATTGCTTGCAACAAAGTAGCCAATTTACACAATCAAAATGGAAAACGGCTCAATTATCACTGCTAGAAAACTTGCTAAACTCTAGTAAGATATTAAAAAAAATAAAACAAAAACAAAACATGATACTCCTTTTTGTTTTATTCTTATCGCTCGTCGCAAAGTCAAGTCAAATTTGTAACTGGGCATTTACAATAATTTTCTATACGCAAAAGAGGTGCGAGATTTGTGCAATTACTCAAAGTCAGAGACAGATAGGGAAAAAAACAGATGGATATTTGTTGATATAACAAAGTGACCAGTTGAACGGCCTCAAAGCATGAGAAACGTTGGTGAAAGGAAAGGACTACCTCTATATTTCTACTTTTAAAGATAAAAGATGATTTCAACTGATGAAACTGTGAAATGAAAACTTTCCTAGTGTACCGAAATTTACAAGGCGCACTCATTTTCAATCATTTCACGAACTTCATTAATTACTAAATATGCTTTGTGTCCACCAATAACCTCAGCTTGTTTCTTGCTGTCCTTCCAGAGCTGTAAAATAAATAATCTTTGTTATAAAGGCAAGAAAAGCTCCTAATGAATCGTCTAAAAGAAAAGTTGACTTTAGAGGAATACATCCAAGTTCCCAAAGACATCTCATATGGAATTACCTGTATAGTCGGCATTTTCTGCTCAGATTTCCAATCCCATGGTACACATGCATGAAAAAGAGACAATGGTAATAAAATTTTGCACATTGGCTCAAGCAATAGAATCCATAAGTTTATGAACATTCGATAACTGCGTGATATATGCAGACACAA
Source organism: Artocarpus hirsutus (assembly GCA_946598075.1). Lineage (NCBI taxonomy): Eukaryota > Viridiplantae > Streptophyta > Magnoliopsida > Rosales > Moraceae > Artocarpus > Artocarpus hirsutus. The sequence continues at coordinate 8,394 of CAMOHE010043791.1, read as the reverse complement.
GACTCTATTAACATCAGCTATTGCCCTTCATTGAGAATCTATGCATAAAACATGTTCACTAGCAGTTCAGCAAAAAATCAATTCACTAGCAGCAAATTCATTGATATAGCTGTCAAAGATCTTCAGCAAATTGATAGGAACCCAACTCATGCTGGGTCTATTCCCACAAATCCATAGGTAGAACTCACCCTTAAAAAGGGGCTTTTAGGGGAGGGAGCTCATAGGTTTATAAGCTACCAACCAATCTCATACTTGGTCGATACGGGATTATCACACAGCACCACGCGTCGGTATCCCTCCCAGGTCGCCCCCTCCACAACATGGGCCAAGTGTGAGATCTGACTTCGATACCAATTGATAGGAACTTATCCCATACTGGGTCCATACCAATGCCACAAACCCATAGGTAGAACTCACTCTTAAAAGCCCGTTTCTGGGGGGAGGGAGCCCATAGGTTTATAAGCCACCAACCAATCCCATACTTGGTCGATGTGGGATCATAATCCAAATTTCTTTGAAATAATAAAATTCTGTTAAACAGCTATTTATGTAATGCTGACATAGATAGTAGCATTGCAATTTAACTGCCTAATATATTCTTATCTTTTATTTATTTTCTTAGATTCTTGTATAGATTATTCATAAAGTGCTTTTTATAAAAAAATTATTAATAAAGTACTTGATTCAAAGCATAAATGATCAACAAAGTACTTGCTCAAAGAATAAATGACTTACAGTGACACCAGCCCGAGTGACAAGCTTATGTGGAACCGTGTTAACATCGATGCAGTAGAACCGCAATCTACATGAATCAATTGATTCTTAATGAGAGTTACAAGCCAGCCAAAAAGGATCATACCTATTCTCATAGACAGAATGACAAAGGTATATCCATACAATGCATGGTAAAGTCGTTTTGCTCAAAAGATATGGCAGTCATTAAAGACGATTGGTAGAAACTTGCAAATTGTCCTCCTTAGTTCTACGCCTTTGTACCTTCTTATAGTTCTTTGAGATGGTTTTTACCACATTTAGGACCAAAAAGAACTTGGTAAGGGATTACAACCCAATTTTGATGCAACAAAACTTAACATATAGAGGTTTAGATCAACAGGAAATAGACAAGAGGACTTGATTGCAATTTGGCCCAGTCTACCTACATATAGCATTAAAACAAAGATACGAAAACACAGATTACTTCTCTAACTCCAAAGCTTGTTGTCTTCCTCTCATGGAGGTTCTCGTCCACTTCCTATAATGGAAGCATTTGTCTTCATTCCTTTGATAATGGACTTTGTCTATTTTCATCTTTCGCTCCATTAGCTTCCTTGAGACTTCACCTAGAGATTATCTCCTTGTTGTTCACGTAGAACTCACCTTCATGGCACTTATGACAAACCTAGCACACTATGACACATGGCACACTTCACACTTAACGGGAGATCTTGGCATGTAGTACTTTGTAGACTACTTTGGCTTCTTCTTTGATTATGTTGTTCATTGGCTTCTCCCATATTTATCCAAAGAGCACCTTCACATATTAGTCATTAAGATACGTGGCAAAACCGTTACGTACACATTTATGTACTTCTTTTCATTCTACTTCACACACAAAGCTCTCATTCTGCACTTTTTACATAGTCTCTCCTCTCAAGCTACAGCTCATTTGACATATGAATATTTGCTACACTATTGTATACCAATATAGTTAAGGTACTTTTAATTTGTACATTTGTTTTTTCTTTTTTATTTTCTTCAGTCAAGTAGTTCAACCTCCTTTTTTCCACATGCACACCCAAATAACATGTCATGGCACCAATATTGTTTGAATCAATATGGAATCCGAGCCATGCTTGAGTCTCACGGAATTTCCTTTTGGTATTAAAAAATCTATTATATATAGAGTTTATTTTATAAATCATGTTTATTTATGTTTCTTTTTAACGTTTATTGTATTTTGAAGTATTAGAGATATATTTAATATAAAATTTTTATAATTTCTGTAATTTTTGTCAACATTTCCACTAATATCGATATTTTCTTTGAAATTTCCATAAAATTGAAGTATCAATATTTCCACTAATACCGATATTCTCATCCTTGGCTGTTATGATAGCAGGAATGGCTTTCTAAATATCGCTACTAGGTGAGACATATCAAGGGAAGTCACAATATTCTAGCTGCCTACCTATCAAGGCCCCAAGAGTCTTCAAATCCTACACCAACCACACCATCTATCATGATGATCAAAGGAAGTTTGAGTAAGATAGTCAACTTTGGAGATAATTACACAAGGAACTAAAAGGAGGAATTCTAATATGCATTCTGAATCCAAAGGAGAAAAACAGAGCCACGATGGACAGAATTATCCTGTCTTATTGGAAGAAATTGGGAACTAGAGTGTGAGAAAGTAGAAAAAATCCAAATATCCAGCATGCAGCTGAACTCATGCTCAATGTTCTTCCATGTGCAAATAAACTTGCTCACAGTCTTTTCCATCAAATATCAGTTCACAAACAGAATTGTTGTTGATGAGGTTTCATTCACGCTCCTATTTTCCACAAGAATTGTGAGACCACCAACAACTAGTTATTACACATATTGTTGATTGCATAATCTCAGACCTATGGCAATCTACTTTCATCCTAATCTGTTAAGAATGAATTGGTCAGCAGGCCATGGACTTTTCCGATGGAGGATGTTCCAGTTTGTTATCCTTGATTTTGACAGATTAATCTTTAGAGGGGGCTTTGAGCTCAAGCGGCCAACAGTGATCACTATTTAGGTTATTGGATTATTGGGGAAACCTCATTGAACCTATAGCTTTTCCAGTAGACCATGATCACCCTAATGTTCAAACTTATTTGACACATGAATTATACCTCTCCTGTATGACAGTCCAAAAGGTTTTAGCAGGCCTCAATGGAGAACACCAAATAAGAAGAAGATTTTTCATGCCACTACCCTCCCCAACAACTCTAGAAGCCAAGCACTATATTGACAGTACAGAGATTTTTTGAAGATTGGCTTGATAATATGAGTCAACCAACAGATTTCGGTGAAACAGAAGAATCTAAATAACACTTAGTATTTGGTGACACCGAGTCATGAGATGACAACAGCTGGGGAAGTAGCTAAGCCCACAGAAGCGTGATGGGTTTAGGGTTTAGTATTATAGGTAATCCGTACACCCTAATGACAATACCCTATACCCTAATATTACCAAGGGTATTCTTGTAAATATATAAATATGTACATAATGGTTTTGCCATGTGTCTTGATGAGCTCTCTATATAAATATGAAAGAAGCCAATTAAAATAATCATAGAAGAAGCAAAGTAGCCTACAAAGTACTACATGCCAAGATCTCCCATTAAGTGTGAAGTGTATCGTGTGTCATAACGTGCCATAGTATGCTATGTGTGGCACAAGTACCATGAAGATAAGTTCTACGTAAAGAACAAAGAGATAGTCTCCAGGTAAAGTCCCAAGGAAGCTAATGGAGCCAAAGATGGAAATGGACACAAAATCCCTTATCAAGGAATGAAGACAAATGCCTCCATTATAGGAAGTGGACGAGAACCTCGATCAAAGGAAGACAACAAGCTTTGGAGTTAGAGAAGGAACTTCTCATTATCTCCTGCAGAGGCAAAGATGAATATGTAGACTTAGGGCTTTAATTCTTATGTAAAAGGATTTCCTATATAAAGGGATCCTGGTTGTGGTGTAGAGGTAGAGTGGTTTGGAACCAATAAAGGATTGGCGTATCCTATTGTAAGATAATTGGAAGTATTTGTAAATAAATAATATCCCCTTTAAAGAAAGAGTCTTTTATGATACAACTCATCCTTGTACATTCTCGCAGATCTATTTTTAGTTTTTGGTTATAGTCTCGGATAACCTGATAGTATACCTAAGTGATATCCTGACAGGTTACCAGAACGTTTATACAAGTGTGCGTCAGAGTTTAGGTCTTAGGGTTTAGGATTCCCTGCTTAGGGCTTTTGTAAACTAAAACCAAAAGGATGCAAACTAAAAGAAGACAAATGAGTTATTGTAATAAATGAAGGGAGCTATAAATATAGTAAACCAACTATTACCAGAGCAAACTTAAAGGCAAATAAGAAAGTGAATTCCTAATAAAAAGAGAAAGAAACCAAAAAGTAAAAGACAAACCTTGGATAATAATCGGCTGCCAGCTTTTCTAATTTGGGTTTCAAATATATACACTTCCTGCACCAGCTTGCCATCCTGAAGACACAATTAGTCCCCCTTCAAAATCCCATTTTTGATAAAAGACTGATTTTACAGAGAATGGGTTACATAAGCTTTGCAAAAAACAGAAACTAAACTAAAATAATCACTAATGACTAAATGAGAAAGAAAAGACATTACTACTTGTAAAACTTATCACACAAAAAATCCTGACAAGGCTCAATCCATAAAATCCTAAGCTAACTATTTCCACACAAAATAAACCAGAACAAGACACCCCCTTGTGGAAAATAACATTTTTCCAGGAAACCAAACAGCCAAACGAGCAACACCCACCAAAGAGGTACCCAAAATCTCACCAATTAAGGGGGAAAAAAACCATTAATACTTGAACCATAAGAATTCTGCCACTTTGCTCCCTTAACTTTTTTTTTTGGCAGATTACTCCGGACACAAATTAACAACCGGGTTTTGATATTTCACATATGTAATCGTGCTTCAATCGCACAGTTACTGAAATTACACAATGTTCATAATTCAAGGACTAACAAAGCTACTTATCAGTTAACGAGAAGAAAAAGTTACCAAAGAATGATGAGGGATTCGTCGAGCTGCTGAGCCTCGGCAATGAGGCGATCGAAGTGCGTCTCGCCGGAGATGGGCGTGAGCTCCACCGACGCCGGCGATTCGTCCAGCTCCTGCAGAGACGATCCTTCTTGTTGGTGGCTCCAAGCATTGGGGGGAACTGCTATTGACCAATTTGCCCCCCCGATCCGCTCGAATTTTCGCGAACAGACCAGAGAAGCCAACGGTTTGGAATTGGAGCAGAGGACCGGGAACGTCCGTGAGGTGTCACGTGACCGGTCACGTGAGGCCGTGGGTCTCGTCAGAGGTCTGAGAGTTGAGTTTAGCCGTACGGACATGTCGAAGAAGACGGAGAAAGGATATTTTCTTTTTTCCTTTTTCTTTTTCTTTTTCTTTTTTTTTTTTTTTGGGGGGGGGCCTCTGGAATATATATTTTTTTTTTGGTTAGGCTGGACGGGAAAGAAAAAGCCAAGTACAATTCTCTCTCTCCGTGTTCTTCTGATGTGTGACAGCCGAGGAAAGGTTTGGCTTTGAACGAAAGAAACCGTTGACGATGCTTTTCATTTTTTCAGCTTTCACGTTTCGGGGGTGAGTGCTGACGTGGCTTAAGTAGTCGGCGTGGGGTTCCGTTTCTGTGGGACCCACGTGCTGATCAGCTTGCCACCAGACGACAGTTGTTGGATCGACTTGGAACGACTCGCGAGGATCAATTTGCTTTTTCCTCCGCTAGTTTAGATTAAAAATTGGTAAATAATGTTATAGAGTTTCAAAACATATTGTAAAAAACATACCATAACAAATTAAATAATATTTTATAAAAAATTAAAAACGAAAACTTTAAAATACTCTTACATTTTTCTCTTTTATTTCTCCCATCCTATTGTCCTATTACCATATTAAAGAGCAGATTAGGAGAGAAGAGAGGGAAAGGAGAGACTTGATAATGTAACATGTGCAATAGAGAAGAGCATCCATATACATAAAATATAAAAGATGAAGATTTATAAGTACAAAAGAGTGTCACGTGTGGGTGCATTCACTCTTCGGTCCTCTACCTACGATCTTATGTAGAAGAGTATAAAATGAAGTTGATTTTATATTTGGCACATGGTTGCAAAAAGAAAAGCATCTTCTTTATATAGAAGATGAGTTAATATGTACATAGTCAAAAAGGGGTAATAGTGCTTCTAAGTTGCTGGAGAGTCCTACAGAGGTTGATCAATGGTGCTGGAGGCTTAATTATTATATGCACTTGAAGTGGAATCGTTCACAACATGAAGCGATTCAGTAGGAGCATCAAAAAGGCAGTGGATGGTGAATATTGTCTCATATGCACCTTGTTTTTGATACTTTGAGATTCTAATGAAGACCATGTATTCTTTGTTAATTGAGAGTGTGGGTAGTGTTTGTATTTTTTGCTGTACTTTGTCATTGGTAAATGAAGAGCATTCATGGATTAGTTAATGAGTACATATTGGTGATGTAGTGTTTGTATAATTTTATGAGTTATTGATCAAAGCTCAGATATGTTCTTTATTAATTCAGTTGTTGAACAGCATAGTAGATTTTCTGCATAATAACCAGTCATAGTAGCTGCCAGAGCTGTTTGCTAGCAGTAGTTGAAGAAAAGATCTATTTGTTTTCAAATGAAGTGTGGAGTTAAGGTAGTAAATTCAGAAAATAAAGTTAATTGAGATTTTGAACAGAGAGTAATGTATGTTTAGCTTAGTGTTTCAATTACTTCCTTTTCATTGCCCAAAAAAGAAAAAAAAGAAAAAAAAGCAGTTAAAGACTTCATTATTTAAGGACCTGTGGCTTTGTGTCATTTTTTGTAAGCTTAGTACCAGAAATCTTGTACCAAATTTGAGACTAAGTAATGTTGTCTTTAGCCAAATGCTTGTTGCTTTGTAGAAGATAAAGACAATTTGAAAGATAGAAACTGGTAGTAAATGTGAAGTGTTAAAAATAGACAAATGTAATCGGAGTAGGATTATGTTATATTGTTGTGTTATATTATTGTTTCTGGTAGAGTTGAAATGTTGCCGACTTTGAAAATTTGGTCACTTGGAGGAGCTGTGAAGGTAGATGGTGAGTTTAAGCACCTTTTTTGGTGATGATTTTTTCAATAGTTGCTTTGTTACTTGCTACCTTCTGAATGAAATGTGATCAAAAGCGCATAAATTTAAGATAGGTTGGTAAATAAAATATATATTATATGAAAAGGAGCTGAGTAACAGGTATGGAAATACCAAATCTTCAATGACTCAGCTTGAGGAATACTTGGATTTATAGTGATAGTGGACAATGGTTTTGTAGCAAGAGATAAACCTGTGGTGGAAAGAAAGATATAAACGAAACTGATAAAGTTAATTGCAGGGAAGTGGACAAGAATATGTAATGTTCCTCTCTTGGTAGGTAAGTGTAAGATTGTTATTGTTAATCTGGACAAATGCTAATTCATTTAATTTGTTGAATAGTTATGAGATATATGCAAATTAGAAGAATGTGTAAAAGTATCGAAGAATAAAAGGGAAAGTGGAAAAGAATTAAGGGTCTGTTTCCTTACGTCAAAGGTAAATGGGAAATAAGGAGCGATTCTCTTTCTCTTTAAAAATGTGTTTATTTACAAAATCAGTAATGACAGTTTTGTTGGCCCACACAATATAAGAATTGCGGAAAGAGAATACCAATCTTCTCATATCTTTTAGTATTGATTTTTTATCAAAGAGAATAAATACCATATTTACTTAGATGTCTAAATTCAAGTGTTATTATTTAATAGCTATGAGTTATATAAAAAATCATATTTTAGTAATTATATTGAATAAGATCCTCATTCCTAAGTAAGTAAATACTATAAAAGAATATGATTGTTTTTTACTGTCTCATCAAATAAGTAAGTAAACACTAAAAAGGGAATGAATAATACTTACTCTTAATACTTTACTCTCTTTTTTAATCTTATTATTTTTTTCCTTTACATTCCTTTACGATTTGATAAACATGCCCTAAATGGTTTACTTAGGCAATAAGTCTACTGATATTGTTATTACTATAATTATGTAATATAACACTTGATTTTCAATTGAGCTTATAAAAATTCTGGTAGTTATGTTAACAACTGTATTTCAAATTAGAAAAATTAATGTGTAAAAGTGTTCAAAAATAAAAAGAAAAGAGGAAATAATATTAAATGTTTCACCTTGGTATGGTACAACTTTTAGCCGCTTTGCCATGATATAAGTCTACTGTTTATAATTTGTGTAAATGCAATACATTCATTTTGAACAAAGTGATCCAAGAAGGTTTAAATCTGGGAAAAAAAATGGAATTAGTTATATTTATTATATTTCTTTCAATTGATAAATATATAGATTGTAATAGACAAAGAGATGTTACTCTTGATCAATCATGATCAGTTCTGGAAGTGTTTATTGTCCACTTAATGTGTGCTTTTCTTTCATGACTGAATAGCTATTTCATAAATACAATAAGAGTGTCATTGAATGCCCCTTTGGAGCGTGGGAAAAAATACGGGGAATTTTAAAAGATATGCTTAGCTATTCATCCTTAAAGCAAGTAAAAATAGTCATT
>CAMOHE010043790.1:0-45483 GCA_946598075.1 Artocarpus hirsutus | reverse complement strand
ATAGGATAATTGAGACTATTGCTATATATGGTTCACGAAGAATATGTAAATTTCATCCTGGTCATATGATTAAGTTATAGTTGAGAGAGAGAGAGAGAGAGAGAGAGAGAGAGAGAGAGAGAGAGTATAATAGTAGTTATTAAAAGGCATTGTTAGTCCCCAGCAAATAGGTCAATTAATGTAACGAATAGAGATCGTAATTTTGTCTCTAGAAATCCCTTTTAAATGGAGCGGATAAAATTTGGTTTGATTAGATTCAAGTTGAAGATGCGTCAGATAGTTGGCTTGTAAGTATGTTATGCAAAACGTTCTACAATAAGCATAACTTTGAATACTATGTTATCTTTTTTTTTTTTTTTTGGTTTTGGAATAAAAAAGAAGTACTCATGACCATTCCAATTTCCAAAACAGTAACAGGGATAACTTGCCCCATCTCCGCTAACTTAAATGGATTTGTGGGGCAAGAATGAGTTTAATTTATTTATTAATTTTTACACAGAGCAGTTTAGCGAGAAGGCTACCTTGCCGCAAATCGACCTGGTCGGCATTCCAATGTATGGACAATTATTTGAGACTTAATAATGCCAGGCCTCTATCTCAAATACGTAACAAATATAAACAAGAAAGAAAAAAGCTAAAGGCTATCACCAGCGTTAAACACCATCACTAATAAAACTAGACCCTATACTGTAGGACTCAACTTCTATTAATGGATAGTATTTAGCACCACCGATGCCTCAAAACAACGCTCTATGCCATACTCCTAAACCGGGGTGGTTAATTAACGGTTTAATTAAGAATAATCATTTAAGGTTAATTCAAAATTCTCACATTTTCTTTAATTTTTGTATCATTTTCAGGAATTTATAAAGAAAGAAATTAAAGGATGAATGAATAAATCAAGATATTATTAAGTCATGGCATAAAGATAAATTAGCGAAATAACCTCAAATTATTAAAAACTTAAAATCCACCTGTTTTAGTTTGGGTCCCATTGGACCACACAATAATGTATACATAACTTAAACATAAGGAGGAGATACAACCAATCCACAATCCAACAAATACAAACCAAAGAGCATGATCAAGGTCCCATCATTTCATGCCTTGATAAAACAGATAGTTAAAGCAACTCAAGAACTTTGTGAGTAAATCAGCAGTAATCTACCCAGCTGCATGTGTATAACGAACCACCTAGAAGGGGGATAAAATAGTTAAAAAATGAGCAAAAGGCTCAATAAGACTAATCTTTTTGAGACAACATGTGAAATAAAATAGAATGAAATAAAGTAAATAAGCATCATTAAAGTTTAAAATGGCATATAAATAAATATCGTATTCTTATCGTGATGTCATATGATTTATCTCAGATCACAAATTAATACTCACCATGTGCAAGCCTAATATAATCACCACCAAAGTGGCTTGGACCAGGTTTTGGGACCTGCCCCATAAATTGCCCTCTGCATCTCTGCATGACATCATGCACTTAAAACTCAAGCAATGAGGATATTATTCGATTGGCACTTAGATAATTGTTCCATTAATTTATCTCAATTTGTACCAAAATATCAATATTTATTTAAATCCATTATTCACACATACATATTTCCAAAACATTTGAAAATTATTAAAAATGAAATTCAATTCTTGAAAACTTTTAAAAATATAAGATGTGGCCAAAACCTTGTAGAAATCATAGCTACAAAGAAAGGAGATATAGAGTCATACCTCAATCTCCTAACACCAAAACAAGCCTACATGTCAATCCCACTCTGCTAATGTAAGCTCCACTGGGACAGTAAACAACCTTAGTTGTAGACTCAATCATTAATACCAAAACTTAGACAAATCATATTCGTATACAAACACATGGTTCCTTAGAGTGCTTTTAAGGTGTAAAACCCATATTAATACATATGATGATTAATCATCCTTTAGTACACTTAAACAATGATTTTTCATTAAATAAACAAGTGAAACACACTTAAAGTTTAATTTTGAACAAAAGGGATTCGGGTTAGCCAAAAAGTACCTTCTGGAGTTGTGCAGTCGACCGACACTACCCTCGGTCTACCGCATGTCACACGGTTGCACAGTTGACTGCATTACACAAATCATAGCCAATCGCAACGTTGCGAGCTGTAGTGGTCTGTTTTGAGCACTCGAACTTGAATCAAGTTCAAACTTATCAAAACCAGTCCTAATGGATTTAAAACATATTCTAAGAGTCCAAAAACATCATATGAACCATATAAACTTGTTTTCGCACTCAGGCATCACGTTTTCACCACTTTCCCAATACTTAACACATTTATTCCGAAAATGAGTAAATAAATGTAAAAACAATGTTAAATCCTCCCTAGTGCGATTTAACGTTATATTTCAGTTTGAAAGCACTTAATCATTCTGAATCAAACACGTTTCACATCTATTAAGCCTAATATCATCACATGCAAGCTTATTTTCAAAACAAATTTCTTTAAAATAAAGCTATCAACAATAACAGATATACCTAGACTTATGAACTCGAGATTTTGAACATTTGAATTCATACTAGAATCTGTAAAATAGATGTTGATCACAATGTTTCTAACCTCGAGTTGGACCAGTTGAACATTGTTTTTAGAAGCTCCAATCTAATTTTTGGCCTCTAGTTCGCTTAAGATGTGAGAAACTTAACTCTGAGTGTTTGAAACAATGAGAGAGGGAGAGAGACGTGAAAAAAAGAGAGAGAGTACGGCGGGGATTTCTCTGAGTTGCCCAGTTCTTTTCTTCAAATCTCTGAAGGTAATTTCTAGTCATGATTTCATGGTAGGAAGATTCAAGGTCTCGCATTGCTCAATTCATGTGATATTTGGCCTGGATAGAATAGGGGGGACATGTTGGGTATTCTAGCATCATAAATTGAAGAAAAGAGTGCTTTTTTCAAAACAAATTATAAAACACTAAGATAAAATGCCAAAAATTTATTTAAAATTATTTAACAGTTGCAAGGAATAACATAAATAAATAAAATAAATTTTAGAAAATAAAATTACAAAAAATGATTAAGAAATTTTAAAATTTTAATTAGACGTACTAATTACCAATTTGCATACCAATTACAATTAATTAAAATCATGAAATTACACTCTATAAGAAATTCTGCACATATTCAAATTATCAAAAGTCAAATTAAGAAGTACCCACCTCAACCCCTTCAAATATTTTTGTTTAAATTAAAGCTTCCTGCCTATTTGTTGGCAAACTTTTCAAACTTATAATTAAAGATTTAACCACTTGGCAGCTGCAGGAGATCACTAATTAGTTGTAATTATCTATCAATCAAAGAGTAGAAGACAATATTTTATACACTAATGATGATCTTCGACATGTGATCTTGTGGTTGGGCTTGGTTGTGAAGAAGCTTCCCGAGCCAATTGGAGTGCGTCCTTTCTGGGTTCCTTCCAATTTCATTGCTTTTTGTTGGTACTTGAGGGTAAATGGAGGTTAATCAGTGTTGTATCAGGTTAATCAATAATGTACTGATGTCAATTAATAATGTACTAATTTATAATTTATTATTAATTAAATTGATGGGTTATTAATGATTAACCAATATTACTTAATGATTAACATGTAATTTATTGACTTATTAATGATAAAAATTAATAAATCAATGATAAACTAATTTATTAGTCATAAATTATAATTAATCAATGATGTATTGATGTCAGGAAATGATAAATTGTTGTGAGAAAAAGTCTTTTCCCTAATTTTCAAAAAGTTTGATCTATTTCTTCATTTTTAAAAATCTCAGCCATTTGTTTAAAAGGTAGCCAAAATAGGCCATTTACATTATTTTCTCCTTTTGTTTTATTGTATAATATTCAGGAATAAAAATATTACGGAGTAACCACCAGCATCATATGAATTTTAATTTCAATTTCAGAAAGAAATATATATGAAATTAATAGCAAATTTTTGTATCCTAACATTAACTAAAAGTCCACTTGATCTGCTATATGGAAAACAATCTAACCAAAAATTGTACTTAGAGAAAAATTGGGAGCACCATTCTATCCATGTTCATTATTTAAAAAAAAAAAGGTGAGTGTCCATTTTTTACATATTTGATCAAGTGAATGTGATGTAATTAAGAATTATGGTTAAAAGGGCCACCCAGACATTAATAATGTAAGTTGCGGTCTCATGTAAGAATTATGGTTAAAAGGGCCACCCAGACATTGTGGTTGCTACTATTGCAGGTTTATTTTTCGTTTCTTGGAGCATGTTCCTCCGTGGGGTCACAAGGCCGAGTCCGTTTCCTTTTTCTCTCTTTATAGTCTTGGTTTTATGTTTCAATAATGGTTGTTTGTTGTCTCTTATTTTCTTACGTTCTGTGGAGTTTATGCTCAATTGTAATAATAAAAGATGGCCCTCTTATGTTTTGGTTTATTTGTTTGTGTCCAATCTATAAGAGATTGTTTCTTTGAAGTGTTGTTTTCTTTTGTATTGTGAGTGGGGACCTTTATGTTACAGTGTTGTAACCTTTAATTGTTTGGTTAGGATTTCCTAAAAGAGTAAAATATAGGCTTGTTTCTGAAATATATGTAGTACACCAGTTTTTCAGGTTCTAGACACTCCTTCTCGGTCTGTGTTTAGAGTTATGTCTTGTATTATAAGGTTAGTCACATAGGTTGTAGTAATTTTTCTAGTCGAATGAAATCTTTTCCTTTGGAAAAAAAACTTCCCATAATATTAAAAAATATATACGTTATTCATGGAACACAATTTTTATTACAAGATCCTTATCAAGTTGCTCTCCGTCCTTAAATCTGATATGACTCTAATGTGAATTGCGTCATTTGTATTTCACTCTTCGATGCGAAAAGGGAAGACTTTTACATCTAGTAAAAGTCAATACGATATCTCAGGTACCCAAATGTCTACACTTTAAAAGTGAACATTGCAACATTAAGTATAGGATGGGCTGAGAAAGCTGTCGGTATTGAAAGAGTTTTTGTTCAATACTAATTGCAACTACTTTATGGCATTTATATCATATCCTTACCAAGAACACGCGTGGTGCAGGTTTTTGTTTTTCTTTTTTTTTTTGTCTTTTTTTCTTTTTAATTTTAAGTTCACCCTTTTCTCAACACGTATAGATGGAGACTTTTCAGTCTATTCTCTTTTGTTTTTTCTCCAACTCTATCTATCTACTCATTCATTTGGGGACATGAATTAAAAAGAAGCCCAAATTAGCCATTAAAGAACAGGGAGCTCAAGTCTTTTTGTGTGTCTAATATTTAATGCTACAATACTTTTGTGGTCCAGTGTGGTTAAAATGTACCTCTCTTAGTCCCCCTTGGGATGGTGTGTGGTTGAAATGAGCCTTGGAAAATTTTGCAATGTCGTGGCCAGTCTTTTTCACTCTCGACTCTCTCCATCTTCCTAGGGTTTTTTCTTTTATTTTGCACTGTCATCTTGTTGGGTCCAAATTCCAAAGAAGTTGCTTGTTAGTGGTGGCATGTGTCTCCAACATGTTAGTGTTGTGGTAGTTCAATTGTGGCCCTTTTGCCTCCTTGTTTTGGTGCTTGCTTAGTCTCTCTCAGCTTCGAAAGTCGTAGTGCCATCAGAGTCCTCTTTCGTTTACTTCAAGATTTTATGATCTTTATTTTTGTTGTAATTTTTATTTCATAAAGGCGATGTTATTTCTATTTTTGTGTGTTGTTATATGGTCTTGCAGTATTTCGGTTTTTATTATGTCATAATATATGTGGCCTCACCACTTTTCAAGGTTAGCAATGTGTATTGCCTGTTAGATTTGTACATATGTGGTATAGCGGATGGCCTTGGTGTTGTAATTCTTGATTCTAGTCTATTGAGTGGGTGGCCTTAGTGCTATAGATTCTTGATCTTAGTCAATTGAAAGTTTCCATCAATTATAAAGGTGTTATTGAAAGTGCCATATGTGTGCTTTAAAATTGATGTGCCTACTTCATTTTTCACAATTGGAACTTGGATGTACGTGCATGCTTCTCCCCTTTTGAGCATTTTCATTCGAAAATACCGGTAATTAGGCTATATTTAGGGTCAAATCTTTTCATATTTTGAGATCATTCTTGTAAGTATTAGTTTAAAAATGTCCTTAATTTTTTATTTTAATATGAAATTTTCCTTTAAAAGAAAAAGAGAAAATTATACATTTGAAGATGGGACGTAGTTCGGAACTGTAAAATAATTGTCACGTTAAAATTGTCTCATGAATATGATACTTATTAGACCCTATAGCATAATTTTCCATCAAATATTCATGATTTTTTGTTTTGTTGGCCCAAATCATGAACCAAATGGGTCACACATGACACATGAATATGATGAGTCACCATGTGCATCTGCGCAGGCATTGATATTATCAGTGGTAGACAATGGTGGGTTTGTAACCTGGCATTGGAAGCTAGTGGTATTGGTCTTAGAAAGTTCCAAGCAATTTTAGAGAGAGGAAAAAGAGAGAGGTTATATGACTTATGTCCAGTTGATTCTAAATTGTCTTCTTCAAGTCCATGTGAGCCCTTAATTATAAGGCAGTTGACGTTTTGGTTTTTGATTTGAATTGTAGTTTGAGAGAAATAAAGTTTTGTTTTCCTGCTTCTTGTTATTGTAGATAGTAGGAATGCCACCGTTGCTAAGCACGACACCCATGTGACGAATATATAATTAAGCAGTGCATTGTAGATTGCAAATCTCACTTACTACTCGTTAATAACTAATATATGTATAAATTGTACATGGTCTACATTTGAAAGTAATGTTTCTCCATTCAGCCTTTTATATATATATATATATATATATATATATACACCTTATATATATATATGCGCGCGCGGGTAGAACTAGAAAAATGAGTGGGAGAACTGACATATAATCTCATTTTGAAGAGGCCACGCTACTCATTTCAAATATATATATATATATGTATATATATGCAAAATTAAAATTAAAAGAAAAAATATTTAGATAGAACGACTATTTATCCTCAATTATGTGTGGCTCCGGCTCTAATAACCTTAAAAAGAAAAAAATCTAAAATATTTTTTATGTTTTGTCTAAATATTAATTTTATCCCTATTATTATTATTAAAATATCCAAAACTTTACAAAATCGCTATCTTGAGGATAAGAGCTACCAATAAAAAGGTACATCTTTATACCCTACCATTTAATTATCAAAGCCTTTAATTTGGGAAGAAAATAAATATCGAAGTCAAGGATATCGGCGGATGGTGGTTGCAAATGCATTCTAATGAATTTACGCGGACGTTGTTGTCGGATTAAATGATCGTTGAGACTTTGTTGTTATCTGAGGAATCATTTCGACCATCACATGGCTACCCTGCTGTTGGGCTTCTTGGCATATTGGGCCGTACGGGCCCCACAACCCACTTTCACCCATTTAGGCCCACTAACATACTATTTAACTTGAGATCTTTTGAGGCCTTTATAAGAATATCACAAATTCTAGACTAGGTTGTTTTATGTCAAAAAAAATATATTTGTAGAAAATATTATAGTCATGTCACATTATATATTTATAATACAAAATATATCCTTAGGATTTATGGTTTGTGTTAGAGAAGCTTTATGGTTTTTTTTTTTTAAATGCTTGTTGATGAAGAAAGTAAATTTTCTAACAAAGTAATTTGTTTAAACAACATGGTAGTAAATGTAAAACTTTTTAGGGTGTAGTAAGGTTCAATCCACTGGGTTTTACTGTAGCATATTTCCTAAGTATCTATATTTAGAAATGATGCTACCAAAAAGCCTAGTTGATTGAACTTTTCCACACCCCAAAAAAGTCTTGCTTTCCTTGCCATGTTATTTAAATAAAATTATCTTGTTAGACAATTGTGTCCTCTTGATCAAATAGCATTTTAACAAAAAAAACCATAGAGCTTAATTGACATGAGCCATATGGTTTAAAGGTATATTTTGTATTCTATATATATTACGTGACATTTTTTACAAATATTTTTTTTCTTATGGTATAAATTAATTGAAGCCTAGAATTTATGACATTCTTGTAAAGACCCCGTTTAACTTGGTGAGTAATCACCACTTACCACTACGAACTCCCTTTTCTTTTAGAAGGATTTAAGGTGTCATGAATTTTGATAGATGTATTGGTCCACTCATAAAATAAAAGTCCTACAAGAAAATTTCTTTCTTTTTTTAACTATTGTTAGTAGAATTTTCGTACTTTACCTACGATTAAATCATAAACTTCAACCTTTACATTTTAAGGTTTCAGATTATTTTGTAACCCAAACATTGACGTCTGCTAAGTTGTGTGGAGTCTAATAATTCTCATTGCTTCTCCCTCAATTGTAATTCAGCCTGTATGGTAAGATTGACCGTGGCATTGAGGGGGGGTCGCAGTCAATTTTTGCAGATATTGTACATGTGTATTGGTTTGCCCTTGTAATATAGAAAGGACTTTTAATAATGGTTGTTTTCAAGGGGATATTTCGAAAAAAAAAGGGCCCCCAAAAATTTTAATTTAGGAAATGACCTCTTTTTTTTTTTATCAAAAATCAAGCTTTTTAAGCAGAAAAACTATCCCAGTTTTTTTGAAAAAAAACCTCAACAGATGAAGAATAAGACCTAAAGTCAAGAAAGAATCTCAACAGAATGAAAAAAAAAAAAAAAAATTGAAGCAGTTTTCTTGCTAAGAAAGTTTGATTTTTTGTGCAAAAAAAAAAAAGAGGTTACTTATCAAAAAATTTTTTTTCTTAAAGTCATTTATCCAAATGCCACGTTTTCAAAAGGGAGAAAAAAAAACAAAGAAATAAGAGAAGTATTTTGAGTGGTGGTTTTTACTTATATGTCTTCCACTATAGTAGTAACTTGTAAATAACCCTTGAACTACCATAAATCTGTTCTTTGCTTATTTTTGTTCTTCTTTAAAAAAAAAAATATGTTCTCGAATAGTAAGAAACTAGAGAATTTTATTCTTAACAACTTCCTTCTTTTCTTAAAAAAAAATGAAAAACAAATTGAAGAATTCTCAAAGTTGCATGTAATGCCCAATAGGACTTATAAAAGATCTACATCACAAATCTTTTAAGAAATTACTAAGAAAATATAGATATTATTTTAAAATTTCACCACTCTAGAATCGCTAAAACATGGGAATTAATATACATTTCAAAAAAGAAAGAAAAAGGAAATATGTAATGCATTTATATTTATGTCTACGTATACATTGCACGATCTTATTATTGCATAGTACAGGGTTCATATCTAAAAACTAGTTCCTATAAAGCCTTTTTTTTTTTTTTAATAAAAGTATATTTTTATTTTCTGGTTTTGAGAAGTACAGGCAAGACACTAATGAGTGTGTTAAGAAGAAAACACACGTTTTGATAGGCCACAACAAAATAAGTAATAAATGTGGGGATTATTTCATAAACAACTACTCAATTATTGAAGGCAAATTAGATTGCATTAGCAACTCTTATATATTGACAAGAACAATAATTTCGAATCAAAAAGGAGCATAAAAATTTTAGGCAATCCACACTTTTTTGGTGTTTTTTTTTTTTTTTTTGTGATGGCAATGATTGAATTAACCAAAACCTTAAAAGGAAATTGGGTAATTGCTTTGCATATAAAAGATTCAAAATGACACAAAACGAGAAAAAGGATAATGCAGTGCTAAAAAATATGTTTTTTTTTTTCCTTTTTGAAAAATAATATTATATAATTTTTATTGAACTAGTACCTTAAACCAAAAAAAATTATTGGACTAGAAACTCCCCTTTTTTTTTAATTAATACTGTGCTCCTGGCAGTTGCAATGTCTATCAAATGCACCACATATTTGTTTCTTGCCAATTAATTGAAAAGAAAAATAATTAAGACCAGTTTCACGCTTCCCCATATCACTTTCAACTACCTATAAGTTGCTAATCAACCATTTAATTTGTCAAAGTAATAAAAGACTTTTTAATCAATCTTTCTTACTTACTTTTTGGTTGGTTGGAAGCTAAGATTAGGGACCCAAGTTTTTTCGTGAATACAATGCAAAATTATATCTTTGCAAAAGTCTTCTGATGTGGGTCCAATGACATGATATGAGCTAGTTCTCCACGTTGTATAATCCAATTCTCAAAAGTGCTTTACCAAAAGTTTTCCCTTAATTATATGAAAAGAACATATTGTTATTATTTTTTTGGGTAAAGGGGATGAACGTAATAAGGATCAAAATCTCACTTTGCACATGCCACATAAAAATTTAGAGGAAAAACTACAAGAATATTTAATTTTTATATTTATTTTAATTCTTACTTTTGAAGTGGCAATTGAATTTTCTTATATACCCGTTAAAGCCGTTTAATTTTTATATGCATGAGTTATAGCAACTTTCAGACACAAATTACGTCTTTGGAGAAAATTCAGTAATATATAATTGATGTGAAAAAGGGAAAACAAAATAAAATAAAAAGCCATCCCTAGTGGTGTTGAGTTTCAAAATAAAATAAACAAAATATATGATAAGTCTGACTAACCCCGGTTAAGATTCAAACTTTGTGACCCTTTAATTGTGTTTTTTTAAGGCATCATTTTTGGGGAATTTTATTTGCCTTTTTTGTTTTGGAGCTTTCTACGTGCATGTTTCTAAATGTTATATTTAATGTGAAAAAGAAAAATCACAATAAAAAATGCAAAACTTATAAAGCCTAATATGAATTGATGGTTTAACATAAAATCTTGCTATCATTAGGTTATTTTTTCATGCCCTATAGTAAAGCTCTCCCTGTGTAACATTTTGGCCATTGGGTATTGGTATTTTTTTTTTCTCTCTTGATGCACTTTGGTTTAAAAGATTATAAGACATAAAAGAGATAGCCTATAATAATTGCCAAAAAAAAAATAAATTTTAAAATACCAAATATCAAAACAACAACCGATAAAGTCAAATTCAAATACAAAAATATCGAAACAACAATCGATAAAGTTAAAATTTTACACAAATATAGAGAAACTTGAAGGGGTTAGATAAAATAAAAGTTGGGAGAAAGGACTCAGTAGTATTTTTCTAATAATATTTATGATAAATAATGTATTTTAAAATATGTATTAATTACAAAATTATACTTTTTAGTTTTAACTGTTTCTCAATTTGTTTCTATGTTCTTAAAAACTATAAAGGAATTCTTTAATTTAATAAAAGCTTATTTTAATTTCATCCTTATAAATAGAAAAAAAATTGAGCAAAACAATATGACTAGCCTTAAATAGTTATGCAAAAAAATTTTATATATTGAAAACATAAAATATCCTAAAAAAATCAATTTAAAAGAAAAATCTTAAGTTTTATAACTTTTTAAATTTTAAAATATTTTTTTAATATTACTCTGAAAAAGAAACATATATTTCATAAACAATTATGTTTTATTAAAGGAATTTTTATCTTATCTCTATGTTTTTCAATTGAAAAAGTTTGTAAAGGATAAAATTGGACAAGTTCTTCAAATTTATAGGACACCTCTATAGTTTCTAAAAGTAGAGACACAAACTGAAAAACAATGAAAACCAAAAAAAAATAGTTAAGTTATTAACCCTATAAAATATTTAGGATTAATTATAAATTTTTCTCTTGAATTATAGCTTTTGTAACACTTTGTCTCTAGAACTTAAAAAGCATAACATTCATTCCCTTAAAGTATGAACTATTAGCAAAAGTAGCCCTTCTGTTAGAATTTTAAGAAAAAATTGACAAATGATTATAAAGTTAAGAGTCTTTTGGCAATTTTAGTTACAAAAATAACAATAAAAATTAAAATTATAATAAAAATAGTCTTTATTGATGATTAAAATAAAAATGAATTAAAATTATTATACTATTGGAATCCTTCTTTTTTGATATACCTAAATTTTCTTCAAACTTTTATTCTTTTTCACACCTAAAAGTATTTTGAAATTTTAAAAGTTATATATATTTGTGAATTGAAAAAAATATAACATAAGTATATTCAAGTTAACAAAAATACAACACAAAATTTTTAAAGAGAAAGAAACTTTGACAGTTAATAAACTTTATAATATTTTTGAAGTTTTTATTGGTATTTATATCTTTTAACATTTTAAATACTTTTTTAGTGTGAAAAAATTAATAAAATTTTAAAGAAAATTTTGGTATTAAAAAAAGAAGAAGGATCCAGATAGTTGTATGCTTTTAATTGATTTTTTAAATTATCAATAAAGACTATTTTTATTATAGTTTTTGTTGTTGTTACAACTATAATTACCAAAATACCACTAGTTTTAATAATATTTGTCAATTTGTCGTTAAAATTTTAACAGAATAGTCATTTTTTAAATAGTTTATATTTTAGGGGAACAAATGTTACATTTTAAAGTTTAAGGGGTAAAGTATTACAGAGGCTACAATCATGGAGAATTTTTATAATTAATCTAAATATTTATGGTAAAAATAACATACTTACCTTAAATGATTTATTTACGAAGCATAATTTACCTTATACATATCTGCGCTTTGTAAATTGATCATTTACCGTAAATCTATTATACCATAACATCGAGAAAAGTACATTTACGTCATATTTTTAAAAAATATATCTATTTATGTCACAATTAAAAAAGTTGTATTATAATACTGTTTATATTACATGTTTAAGTTATACAATAATATTTAAAAAAGTAAAATATAAATTTATGAAAATTCCTCATAGATATTTATAATATATGGTTTACTATAAATATTTTTATAATAGGAGCTATTCGCTCCAATTTCATGCAAAAAGCTTTGATAGTAGTCTCTTTTTTTTTCTTTTTTTTTTTTGGGAAGTTAAGGAGATACGACAAGAGATGGCTCGACTTTTTGTGAAACGCAAAGTACAAATATAGAAATATACTGGAAAACTTTTAAATAAAACAAAATTGCAGGGATGTTTTTGACATTTTGCACAACAAGTACCATGAATGAAATACAGGAAGGTTGGCTAGCTTGCGCGCCTAGTGTCAGATTTTATATACACTTTGGAATTCAATGCCTCCGTGAAAACGGGTACAGGAAAGAAAAAAAAAAAATAATAATAAAATAATAATAATAATAATAATAATATAATAAAAAAATAAAAAAGAATAGAAAAACACAGATCTTGAAGCTGACTCCTCTAAACTCTCTGTCGTGCCATTAGCCTTTTTCCTCAGATCTGAACCCTCCTCTCTCACTGCATCTTTCTCTCTCATGTGACGTTAAACTAAATCCTCCAAAATAATAAAAAAAATAAAATAAAATGAAGCTGTATCAAGAAAAAGCAAGCTAGAGAGAAGAAGCTATAGAAGAAGAAGCAGCAGCTCAGATTTTGCATTTACTGCTTCCGCTTTCTCTCTCTTCTGCGAGATCTCAATCATGGAAGAGTAGAAGCGCAAGCGGCGGAAGACGATGAACCGGAGCGCGAGGGAGCCGTTTTTCGGAGCGAGGACCATCAATCCGGCGGTGCTGTCGCAGCACCGGCGAGGTCGTAGCCTCACTCTCGCCGGGGGAAGCAGGGACGCTTCCGCAGCCGACGAGAGCAACTTGGATCTCTTCTCCAAGAACCGCCGGAGCCTCTCTGTCACCTCCTCCGACGAGTCCTCCGATGGTACATTGCTCTGCTTTCCCCGAATTGTCCCTCCTCGATCGGAGGAATTGTCTGTTTTCGCTTTCGTGTTTTCTAGTCAATTGTGAGGTAACCAGTTTGTTTTACTCCAAGGACAAATAGGGACATTGGAGTTGATTATTTGATTTATCTCTCAGATTTTGTCGGCGTCTAATTTTTCCCTGATTAGACCTTATCGTATAAACTAAAACTGCATCGTTCTAGTACAAAATTACAGTGTTTTTTGTGCGATTTCAATGCTGATTTCTTCAATTTTGATTACTTGATAACTACAAAAAAAAAAAAATCAATGATTGTTTGAAGTATTTATTAATTTATAATGTCGTTGTTATTTTTATTTTTACTTTTAGTTTCGGTGAAATTGGGGAGATTATCAGTTGGATCAGCGAAAGTGTCTAGGAGTGGCATTGATGATCTGTTGTCATCCACAGATGGAGGAAAGCACGACTATGACTGGTCGGTTTCCAACTATATTATCATCTCATTATCATTCCTTTTAATGAATTTTCTATTTTTCAATTTTCACTATTCAACTCAGATCTAGATCTCATCAACCTCTTCAAGTTTTTTTTTTTTTTTTTTTTTTTGCAGATTCAATATAATTTTTCATTATTTTAATTATTTATAACCTTTCCTTTTATGTAGAAACTTAAAGAAGAGAGATCAAACTTAATAAATTTAGTGGATCATATGTGTGAATAATTAACATGTAAATGACAAGCAATTTGAGGAACAAGGGTCTGTTATTCATATGACTTAATAAGTTCAATTACTCATATAAAACTGTCTCTATCTATGCCTTTTGACAAATTTAGGTATGCCTGCTAAAATGCTTTTACCATATCTAGTGCGGCTGTTTTTCCAATCTGACATAAACTATAATGAAAGAGTACCTCTTGAGATATATCTTTAGTATTTGTTGCCAAGTAAATACAGCCTTATGGTTACTGAGGTTTTTATTCGGTTGTTGCTTTAATGCTTCTAGAAAGTAGAAATTAAAATTCTTTAACCATACATTATTGGGTCTGATTTTGATACATCTTCTGCTTTTCATTAGGCTTCTCACTCCTCCTGGAACTCCAACAATGTTTCCTTCATCAGAAAATAATGAGCCTCAACGAACCTTAGCAGCTCCAAGAAGCAGTTCCTTAGCCAGATCAGCTTCTACTACGAAGGCTTCAAGGGTATGTCTTGCTATGTATTACCTTTTTTGTGCAATTCATTCCAAGGACTAGTCCTTTGTAAAAATAAAATAAAAGTGGTCTCACTTTCTTTGACTTTATTTCTGCCTGTTGTAGTAGCTTCTTCCAGATGAAGAGTCAACATTTTCCTGATGCCAAAGTTTTTTAATTACGTTTTCTTTAAGGACTTATTTTTGCCCCGCACAACAAGAAATAAATTTTCTGCAGTATTAATAATTCGAATAATAAATTTACAATAATCTCTCCGTTTCAGCTTTCGGTTTCACAGTCCGAAAGTACCCATTTGTCAAGACCCACTCGGAGCAGCTCAGTGACCCGCTCTTCAACCTCCACATCATTGTACAATACTTATTCCTCAAACAGATCATCCAATATACTTCACACAAGCTCGGCTTCAGTTTCATCTTATACGAGACCGGCCTCCCCAATTACCCGCTCTTCATCTACAGCAAGACCTTCAACTCCTTCCAGCCGCCCAACACTATCACGGCCCTCCACTCCTTCTAGAGCCCGTCCAAGCCCAACCAGCTCCTCTGCTGACAGAAGTCGACCAGTTCAAAGCTCAAGGCCCTCCACTCCTAGTTCTAGACCACAAATCCCTGCAAACTTAAGCTCCCCAGCAGCTCGATCAAATTCTCGTCCATCTACTCCTGCACGTCGAAGTCCAGGACCTTCCATCTCTCCAGCACCAAGTCCCTCAATCTCAAATGGTCGAGTCTTATCAAATGGACGCAATCCAACTTCATCTTCTAGACCAAGCTCTCCAAGTCCACGTGTTCGGCCTCCTCCTCAGCCAGTTGTTCCCCCTGATTTTCCTCTTGACACACCGCCAAACCTTAGAACCACTTTACCGGATAGGCCACTTTCTGCTGGTAGGTCCAGACCAGGTGCTACAGTCACAATAAAGGGCAATTCTGAAACCACAACAACTGCCACCACTTCAAGAAGACATTCGTCACCCATCGTCACAAGAGGAAGACTCACAGAACCAACCGGAAGGGGTCGTCTACAAGGAAATGGACACCATCCTGATGCTGAACCTCGGAAGGCCTCTCATGCCCCTGATTTGGCCATGAGGAAACCTGTGAAGGCATCAACATCTTCTGTAGAAAACGGCGGATTTGGGAGGACTATCTCAAAAAAATCTCTGGATATGGCTATCAGGCACATGGTATGTGTACTCTCACTCATTAATATCATGTTAAATGATGGAGCATGGCACTGGAAAGATGTCAAATGTTTTTGATAAACTAATTTATTGTTGTCAAAAATTTATTTTGTTTGACCAGACCAGTTTGATTGAAAACTCTAGATCATCTAGAGACAATTTTTGGATCGTGGTCTTTATCTTTCTTGTCCTTAGAACTATTGAAAATCAGTCATCATTTATTGGCTTCATACTTGCCTTATAAGAAGATGGTGCCACCTTTTCAATTCAATGACCCTTAAACATTGCAGGACTACTACGGTTATACTTTGCTTTTCCTGTGTTCCATTTTGATGCAACTTTCGTCAGTCCCAAGAACACCACACTTTCTAAAATCGTAATCTTACTGTTATCATCAGCACCTTTGTCTTATCAACATTTTATTTTCCAAGCAATGATTGTTACTGTTATGTGAACTTTTAAGGTAAAGTTTATGCATCACATATTTTCGAAATGGTATCTTTACATTGCTATTGTTGTTGCAGAAGAAGAGATTTTGTGTCTAAAAACAAAATCTCTTTTAGAAGGGGGAGCCTTTTATTTGATTAGATAATTCCTAACATCTTAAGTTTTTGATGTAGGATATTAGAAGTAATGGAGGGAACGTTAGGCCACTCTCTGGGACCACACTCTTCCCTCAAAGCATTCGATCTGCTTCATCAAAAACCCAGTCTGTTCGTAGTCCGAATGCTCCATCATCTGTTGTAAATGGAGGCTTGCAAGCCAGCTACAATGGAATCATTTTGGAGAATGGAAATACTGTTGAAAGGCCTGCAGAACATGGATTTGAAGCGGATGGTGGACGACGTTCTGCAAAATTGAATGTAGCCGACATATATGAGAGCTCAAGATATGACACCATTTTGCTCAAAGAGGATTTGAAGAACACGAACTGGCTTCACAGTATTGATGACAAAACAGATCAAGGGCCTATTTTTGATAATGGATTTGAGCCTCTGCCTGAACCTTTTGGCCTCTTATAACATCTGGAAAAGTGGTTTTCATTTTATTATTATTATTTTTTTTCTTATTCCTGTTTTTGGGTATGTAAGTTATATTTCCATGAAGTTGTTTGGTTTCTTTACAAAGAATGTAATCTGTCAAATCACTCCAAACAAGAAGAATGAAAAAGTGAATGTATTTTCTGCAGAGAGATCAATGGACTAATTCTTGCTCTATGCATGCAAATCGTGCGGTAAAGGTGCACAAAGTACAATGGCTCTGATTCCGATGTCCGAGTCATTTACTTGGCCAGTAAGCTCTCATGTCTTGTCAGTTGTCTCTTACCACATAAAATGGAAGCACCACTGTTTCCAAGGCATTAGCCAAAAAGTGTTGGCCTGGAGAAGGGAATTCTGAGCCAAATCCAAGAGGATGTTATGGGATGAAGCAACATCAAACGTGAAAAATAAAGAAGAAAATAAAAGAAAATAGCAACTCAAATAAGAGACTTCCTACTTTTTAGCAAAAAAAAAAAAAAAAGGATAAATAATATTTTGAGTTTTACAATCACTGACTCATAATGCCAACTTTCAGGGAACAATTAATTCTACACTTGAGAGGTGAGAACTTACTGACCCTAAGATTCTCAACCTTCATTGTGGTTGGTGTACCCTAAACACACGAGTTACAATGAAATCAGCGTGAATTTGGGGCCCTAGTGTTCAACCAGAAAATAATTTCTGAATGTTGAGGGCCCCTTGGTTCGACCAGGACAATAATTATTGAATTTCCATGCTAATGAAGATATAGAAGCGGAAGTTTTCCCATTATCGACTCAAATTTTCAACTTTATGGTATGTTTGACACACTGTATTGTATTATATTGTATTGTATTGTATTTTCTGTATATAATACAATATAATACAATACCATACAGTATAATACAGTGTGTCAAACAAACTCTAATGGAATAAATAGCTCTAAACTAAAGTTATGAGGTGAGATTTACTAATCTCAACCTTCAATGTGGGTTGTCACTGCAAACACATAAGGTACAATGAAATGCACAATAATTTCTGAATTTCCACGCCAATAGGCAACAAAGATTGAGGATAGGAGTTTTTCAATTTTGTGGGTGTTGTTAGAATTATGGCGCACATGATTAATAAAAGGCTTATTAAATTTATCAGATTTATTTATTTATTTATTTTAATAATTATTTAAATGTTAAAATTCTATTGGCTATGAAAGGATACAACTCTTATTAAATGATGTATCTACATCTGAAAGGATGTGTGCTTTGATGGAAAGGCACTTATTGAGGGTCTACAAATAAGAGTCTCGTCTTCTTTCTACCCAATTAATTGTATTCCTTCTCTCCATCAGAAAATACTTTAAAAGAATTAACTATAGGCCTAGAGAGAGAAATTAGGTTCTTCTTCTTTGACAATTTCTGTATAAGGGTTCTCTGTAAATTAAAGCCATGAATCAAGGTACGCTCTAAATCTTCTTCTCTGAAAATTATTGAGTTTTAAGATTTTTAGGAATTACAGATATTAAAGTTTTACATATGGTATTAGAGCAGTTAGGTTTTAGAACACATGATTTTCCTTTACTGTTATATTTTCAATTATTTATGAACTCCGTCAAAATTAGAATGTTTTGTATTAAATTATGGTTATAGAATATTAAGTTCTTTATTCTCATCATATATATGCGATTATATGCCAAAAAGATATATATATATATATATATATATATTGATTTTTTCATTCATCGCATATTCTTTAAAAAAGAAAAGGTATATTATTTGGGCACTGTTTGGAGTCATATGTATGTAATCATATTCTTAAAAAAAAAAAAAGAAGATAAACATTTATCATATGTATGTAATCTTCACTGCTTTCAGTCACGGGATTACAACAAGTATATAATCTTTTCTTTGTTTGTTTTGTAAACCTGTGTATGCGTGTATGTGTGTTGGCATATATGTTAGAATTCTCAAAGTCAGTAAATCAAGGAACAATAAGAACAAAATCCATACACTTTCTAGCTGAAATCTTTTTCTTTGGAAGTGTATAAACGTCTTTTTGTGATCGCTCTTTAACACTGTTTGGGGCTTAAAGAGTGGGATGAAAACTGAGAGGTCACACCACACGCACAAATACATGATCATTTGTTTCATTAAATAGTAAAGTTTATTGTTTCCAATTTTGAAATTACATTATTGTAGTTTGTGAGTCCCCAAAGTGGCCAAACTTTAAAATTAGTAATTTTTAAATTGAGAAATAAAAGTTCAATAACTCATGAATTTTGATGCTTATAATTGAGATGATATTTATAGATCATAGGTCATTAAATTTCATATATTGTAAGAACTTAGGAATCACCCAAAGGTCAATTAATTTTATTTATAATTGATGAATATGATAGTTGGTAATTAATATGTCCTGTTCTTTTTGTTTGTTTATCCAAAGATAGCAAGCATTTTTATTGGACATATTTATGATTACCAAATTAAATTTTTAATTTTTAAATTAGCATCATTTATAGTTTGTATGTCTTAGCATCACCCAAAGGAGAACTAGGATATACAATTATTGTTGTAGTTTGAATCTAATTATGTGATCATCTCAAAACATTAATGTATGAATGCAGTATTTGTTCCTATTTCTCTACATTTGCATGCTTCATCTGTTCCTCTATTTAATTGATTGAATTTCTCTAATTGGTGCGAACAAGTCCAATTTCACTTAAGTGACTTGGATCTTGATTTGGCACTTACTGTTATTATTGATGATAGTAGTGAGGAGGAGAAATCTTTTCATAAAATATGGGAAATGTCAAATAGATTGAGCTTAACAGTAGCAAACAACATTAAAAGTACTCTTCCTAAGACTTAAAGTACTAAGAAATTTATGAAATTTGTAAAAGAACGCTCTCAAACTGCTAATAAATCTCTTGCTAATACATTAATGGCTAAATTAGCCAACATGAAGTTTGATGGTTCTTATACTATGTATGAGCATGTCCTTGAAATGATAAATATAGCAACAAAATTAAAGTCTTTGGGGATGTCTGTGGATTAGTTCTTTCTAGTATAATTCATTCTCAACTCGCTTCCTCCTGAACAATATGGTCCATTCTAAATGAGCTATAACACAATTAAAGATAAATGAAATATTAATGAATTAACTAGTATGCTTGTTCAAGAGGAGACAAGATTGAAGAATTAGAAACCTCATTCTATTCATCTTGTGAATCAAGAGGTTGAAAAGAGCACTGACAAGAAGCCTAGAAAAAACAAGAAGAAAGGGTTCAAGAAGAAGTTGCATAACTTAAATGAGTCAACTCAAAACCATAAGAAAGAACACAATGTTAAGTACTATTTTTGTAACAAATTTGGGCAATTAAAGAAAGACTGTTAGAAACATAAGGCTTGGTTCGAAAAAAAAGATAAGCCTTGTGCTTTAGTTTATTTCGAATCAAATTTACGTGAAGTTACTTATAATACTTGGTGGATTGATTCAGGTTCAACCATTCATATTTCTAATACGATGTTGGGATTCCTTATGATCCAACCCATAAGGGCAAATGAAAGTTTTATTTACATGAAAAATTGAGATAAAGCTTTAGTGGAAGGAATTGACACTTATCGCTTAATGTTAGATACTGAACATTATCTTGATTTATACCAAACTCTTTATATATTTATTTTTTCTCACAATTTAGTTTCTTTATCAAAACTTGATGTAGCAGGATTTTATTATAAGTTTGCATTTGGATCTTTTAGTTGATATGAAAATTATAGTTTTATTGGTTCTAGAATCCTTTATGATAGTTTATATAAGTTAAAGCTTGATAATCTTTTTGCTGAAACTTTGTTGAACATGCATCGGAGTATTGGAACTAAACGGAGTTTAGTTGATGAAAGTTCTGCTTACTTGTGGCATAAATACTTACACATATCCAAGGAAGAAATAGAGAGATTAGTAAAGAATGTAATTCTTTTGAATTTAGATTTTACTAATCTTGGTATGTGTATTGATTGTATTAAAGAAAAGCAAACCAAACACACTAAGAAAGAGGCTATAAGAAGTACACAGCCTTTTAAACTCATATATACCGACATTTATGGATCTTTCGATACTCCATCCTTTGATAGAGAAAAGTATTTTATCACTTTTATTGATGATTTTTCATGTTATGGTTATCTTTGTCTATTATATGAAAAATCTTAATCTATTGAAGTTCTTAAGGTATTTATTAATGAGGTTGAGAGGCAATTAGATAGAAAGGTAAAAATTATAAGGTCAGATAGAGGTGGTGAATACTATGGAAAGTATGATGAGTCAGGACAATGTCCAAGTCCATTTGCTAAATTCTTGGAAAAGCGAGGCATGTGTGTACAATACACTATGCCAGGTACACCACAACAAAATGGTGTAGCAGAAAAGCATAATCATACGTTAATGGATATGATTAGGAGCATGTTAAGTTATTCATCTTTGCCCTTATCTTTGTGGATGTATGCATTATAAACCGTTATGTATATACTAAACAGGATTCTTAGTGAAGCAGTCCTAAAAACACCTTTGAGATGTGGACAGGAAGGAGACTTAGTTTAAGGCACTTGCATGTTTGGGGTTGCTTGACAGAAGTGAAAATTTACAATCCACATGAAAAGAAATTAGATTTTAAGACAACCAGTGGTTATTTCATTGGTTATTCTAGAAAAAATAAAGGGTATAAATTTTTTTGTCCCAACCATAGTACGAGAATAGTAGAATATGAAAATGCTAGATTCATCGAGAATGGAGACTAGTAGGAGTGGAAAACTTTGTAATGTGGTCATTGAAGAACTTAGGGTAGAAGTACCTCTACCTGTAGGTTCTAAAATTGTTCCTAACATTGCTTATAGCCTAACAATGTTCAAGAACAACAAGTGAATGACCAACCACTTCATAATGAAGTTGTACTCGAAGAACCTATAGTAGCTGAATCACAAGAAGCAGTATTAAGAAGATCTCAAAGAGAGAGACGCTCTGCTGTTTCTAATGATTATGTGGTTTATCTACATGAGTAAGAAATTGACTTCAAAATCGATAATGATCTAATTTCAAATCCAGTTTCGTTTTCACAAGCCATGAAAAGTATTGATTCTAACAAGTGGCTTAATGCTATGAAAGATGAGTTAAAATCTATAGATCAAAATCAAGTTTGGGACCTTGTTGAATTGCCTAAAGGTTGCAAGAGAGTCGGGTGGAAGTGGGTCTTTAGGACCAAGCACAACTCTAAAGGCAATATTGAACGATACAAGGCTAGACTTGTCACCAAAGGTTTTACTCAGAACGAATGCATTGACTAATAAGAGACTTTTTCAGTGGTCTCTAAGAAAGATTCACTTAAAATTATTATGGCATTGGTGGCTCATTTTGATTTAAAGTTATACCAAATAGATGTGAAAGCCTCCTTTCTCAATGAAAATTTAGAGGAAGAAGTCTATATGGACTAACCTGAAGGCTTTATAAGTAAAGGAAAGGAGCACATAGTGTGTAAATTAAAGAAGTCAATATATGGACTTAAACAAGCTTCTCGACAATGATTTCTTAAGTTTAACGATATCAGTACTTCATTTGGATTTAAAGAAAACACTGTTGATCGGTGTATACACATATATATAAAGGTCAGTGGGAGCAAGTTTATTTTCTTAGTCCTATATGTTAATGATATTTTGCTTGCTACTAACAATATTGGTTTATTACATAAAACTAAGAAATTCCTTTTTAAGAACTTTAAAATGAAAGACATGGGTGAGGCAACTTATGTGATAAGAATGGAAATATTCTATGATAGATCACAAGGATTGATAGGGTTGTCTGAGAAAGGCTATATTAACAAAGTTTTAGAGAAATTTACGATGGATAGATGTTCAATATGTATAGTTCCAATTCAAAACGGGGACAAGTTTAGTCATATGAAATGTCCAAAGAATGAATCGAAATGAGCGCAAATGAAAAACATTCCTTATACATCTGTCATTGGTAGCTTGTTGTATGCTCAAATTTGCACTAGACCTGATATTAGTTTTGTTGTTGGGATGTTGGGAAGATATCAAAGTAATCCAAGAGTAGATCATTAGAAAGCTGCAAAGAAGGTTCTTAAGTATTTGCAAGGAACAAAGGACCATATGCTCACTTATAGAAGATGTGATCTTTTTGAAGTAATCGGTTACTTAGATTCAAACTTTATCGGATGTGCTGACACTAGAAAATCTACATTTGGTTATATGTTCCTTTTGGCCAGAGGAGTAATTTCATGGAAGAGTGCAAAACAGTCCGTCATTGCTGCTTCCACTATGGAGGCCAAGTTTATGGCATGCTTTGAGGCCACAAGTCATGGTTTATGGTTGCGGAATTTTATTTCGAGACTTGGAGTTGTCGACAGTATGGCCAAGTCACTAAAAATTTGTTGTGATAATGTCGCAGCAGTCTTCTTTGCCAAGAATGACACGTATTTTGATGGTGTAAAAACATATAGATATTAAGTACTTAGTTATTAAGCAAAAAGTTCGAGAATGAAAAGTGTCAATTGAATAAATTAACACCAATTTTATGATTGTAGATCCTTTAACAAAAGGATTACCACCCAAAACATTTATTGAACATGTTGAATGTATAGGTGTTATTGGACTTCATTAGTGGTTATGTATAATGTTCTATTTCATTTTAATGATATGACACTTGAGCTCATTTATTATGTGCATGATATATCTCGTTTTCTATTTGTATACATGATTGATATATATTAATGTTTGACAATATATCTCACCGAAGAGATTAAAGTGGGCTTTTATTATACCTCTCAATCATGAATTATATTAAATAGATGTCTAATGTTGTAGTATATGGAAGGGACTACATTAAATTAGTGATATATAATCGTCATGACTCACTTTAGAATTTTTGTTTAATTATGATACAGACTACTAGCCAATTTAAGAAGATTTAGCATAATATTGTTGTGCGTATTATAGCCTTATTAAACTAACAAGGGAATATCATATGGGCCAAGTGGGAGAATGTTAGAATTATAGCCTAGATGATTAATAAAAGACCTATTAAATTTATCAGATTTATTTATTTAGTTAGTTTAATAATTATTTAAAAGCTAAAATCCTATTGGCTATGAGGGAATACAGCTCTTATTAAATGATGTGTCTACATCTAAAAGGATATGTACTTTGATGAAAATGCACCTATTAAGGGTCTATAAATAAGAGTCTAATTCTCTCTCCACCCAATTAATTATATTCCTTCTCTCTATTAGAAAATACGTTAAAAGAATTAACTAGGGGTCTAGAAAAAGAAACTAGGTTTTTCTTCTCTAACAATTTCTGTATAAGGGTTCTCTACAAATTGAAGCCATGAATTAAGATACGCTCTAAATTTTCTTCTGTGAAAATTATTTATTTCTAAAATTCTAAGAATTACAAAGATTAAAGTTTTACAGGTGTCATACTAAACATGAGGGCCTCATAATTCCAACTTTATGCATATAATTCTAGTGAATTTTAATACATGAGGTATAGCTTTATGAAATTTGCATACATATTTTAATATAATGTGTCAGAAGAATATTTAATAATTTTGATTACTTTCCTTTGGCATGGCCCCAGGCCTATAAATCCAACCAATTTTAAAACAACAATCCCATCCCAAAGGCAAAATAGGATACAACTCCATTATTGCTGATCGGCTATCTCTTCTCCACTATTCTCCATCTTTGTCTCTCAACCCCTAAGACAAGAAGGCCCTCGTACAAATCAAGCAAGCCTTCAACAAACCTTACGTTCTCGCCTCCTTGGAACGACACGTCATATGTTCACGCAGAGCAAGGAAGATGTGGCATGTGGTTTACAGTACGCAAGGACGCAAAAGTTATTGAAGAGACTAGGATGGAGAAGAAGTGGAGAAGAGGCCTTGTTGGAGTTTGATCCATCAAAGGTAAACTTTTCTTCTTCTTTTTTTTTTTTTTTTGGTAATAGAAATTCATTTCACTCAATTACTAAAAGTAATACAATGCGAGAAAATCATGAAAGACCCAGTGATACATGAGTAGCAACTCCCATTTGACAACAGATTCATCAATAAACTGAAACGATGCTCAAAGGGACAAACACATGTCAGAAACCCGGAAATGGAGAAAGTCAACTTTCTGAGTAGCTTATTTTTGTGCCAAATATTTGCTTGATCATGGAGGAGTATTTCATGGCTTTGTTAAAGTTGCGCCTTTGTATGTATTATCAAAAGCTTATTGTTGTGAATCAGTTAAGGGATTTTCTTGTTAAAGTTGCGCCTTTGTATGTCTTATCAAAAGCTTATTGTTGTGAATCAGTCAAGGGATTTTCTTGTTTAGCTTCTAAGATTCTGAAAGCATGGACTTTGAACAAATGATTAATCGACTATCTTTTAGTGAAGATCCAAGTGCACTTGTTGATGTATCAACTTTCGCCTCTCAGAATTTATGTTTGTCTTCTAGAAATTATTGTTGTGTTGGTTTCCCAAGACCAACTTTAAACATTACATTGGTCATTGGTTTCTAACATCGACTTATTTAGTATGTACAATTCGATTATTAATATCGGAAAAACTCGCATGAAAAAAAATTGTCTTGTTCCATATATAACTAATAAATGTTTAATTACGAAAGCTAATTCCTATCCGCTTAGAAAAAAGACGTGAAGCATGTTGCTACTCAATTTGAGTTGGATTTTTTTGATTTGAGTACATGAACTAAACGGGACTGCAATTATCCATTATGGTCCTAAGATGTTAGAGAATGTGGCAAGGCATGGTAGACTTTTCCATCCCTAAGGTTCTCAGCGAGAGAGTCAAAGAAGAAGAAGAAAATGTGGAGAGAAAAAAGATGAAAAAAAGTAAAAAGAGGAAAAAATGAAAAGGTTTTGACACATTACCCTCTAACTTTTTGCTTTTTTGTAATGTGGTCCCAATGACAATTAGGTCCTAATCATAAACTTCCTTTAAAATTAGGATAGTAAACGATTGTATGAGACAGTGATCCATTTAGAAGACATTTGCTTCTAATAAAAGACAAATTGTTTAATTTTATGTCCAAAAAAGAAGCAAAACAAAATAAAATAAAATAAAATAAAAAAGATCATTGTTGGTATTTTTTTTAACAATTTTGTTTGCTTATATGTGTATTTTAATCATTGTAGTGTTCGAAATTCCACTCTTTTCCTTCTAAATAGGTCATGTACATCTCATTTGATATTTTTCTGTCTTAGTTTTTGACAAACATTTATGATTAGGGACTTGTTTTCCATACATACCTAATTTGGGGATTCAATTGCACCAAAATAGTAGTATTTTCCTTCAAAAAATAGTACTTACCTACTTTGTGTCCCATTTGACAAAGATTAAAGCATGCCTAGGCTATAAAATTTATGGGGAATTTTCATAAATGCCATCTTTTAAGTTTTTTTTTTTTTTTTATAAATGCACATATGTTCATCTATGGCATAACTTAACATGTAATATGAATGATGATATGATATAAACTTTTTTAAATATGGCATAAATAAACACAATTTTTAAAAGTGTGGCATACTATCTCTTTTTGTTTTATGCTGTTTTGATTATCAAAAAGAGGTGTCAAAAGAGCCGTGCCGACTCAGCCGAACCCTTTTGACCATAGGCCCATGACAGGCCTGGCCATGTCGGGCCCAAGCCTAGGCCTTGTAGGGTCAGTTCTGTATAATTTTAAAATATAAATTTATTTATTTATTTTTAATAAGTTTTAATAAAAAATATTAATAAAATATAGAATTATGGGACTACTAGGTATAAAGAAAGACTTCTAAATATCATATAAAGTATTGAAAAATTTTCTTTTTAAATATGTAACTAATGCAAGTTTATATTATATGAACAAAATAAATATAGTCAGAATTCAAAAGTTACATAAACAAGTGTCTACCTAAGTGGCTGGCAACTCTTATTTTTTAAGGAAGGCAAAATAGTTGTAATTTCTTTAAACACCGAAAAGGTCTTAGGAGGCCAGGTCTCGCTGGGTCGCCCAAGCCTTCCACAGGCCAGGGCCGGGCTGACCCAGTCTTGGCCCATCATATGTATCGGGCCCGCCTGGACAGCTACAGTATAGGATTAGGCCGAGCCTATCAAATATTCAATAATATGGCTATTGATTAAAGACTATTAATTTTATATATATTCCCACAACCTAATTTTACTTGAGAATTATGCTTCAAATAAAAAGTTAGCAAAAAATTCACGTAGAAGGTAAGTAGGGAAAGAAGATTTTTGTTAAATAATAATAATAATAATGTGAAAAGGTTTTAGGCAAGGACCTCTATCGAATTTTATAAGACTTTTAGATTTTTTAGATGAATGACCTTTGTGAAAAATTTTGGTGGAATTGGATCTTGTTTTTTAATTTTGATTATTCTTATTAATTCAACCTCTTCGAATATAATTCTAAAGATATCCCCAGTCTCCATTGCATGTGGAGGTTGCATTGCCAGAGATCTCCTCTAGGCCCTTGCGGCCAAGGGCTTCCACGAGTGGACTATAGTATCAGGATATCTTTGGTAGTTGGTTTGTGCCACATAAATAAATAAACTAGTCAAAAAAAAAAAAATCAACACGATATAAATCCGAACCTTAAAAAAACATAGGACAAAGTAAAAAACATATAAAATTTGTAACATAACACAATTAATTTTCTGTGAGTACAAATTGTAGCTTTGGTTGTTTATTGACGGTGCAGTGCATTGCTGACTAACTCGGCTTTTTTATGTTGGTGGTGTCGCTGGACCATGGGGTAAGCTAGTGGTTGACTGATATGATCAATGTTGATAATATGGTCATCATTACAGACTTGTTTCTAGTAGACAGATTCTTTATGGCGATTGTGTTAGAATAGTAGTGCACAAAAGCCAAGTAATGCTCAAAAAAAGTCATTCTTAAAAAAATAAAAATACTATGATGAGCACGAACCACCAATAAACAAAAACGTAACAAAAGTCATCCTAAAAACGAACTCAAGAGTGGTGATCGCAACACAAAATTTTTTATTTTGGAAGGAAAAGAACTCAATAGTGGTGATTAAAAAACTGAGAGGGGACTTGGATTAGTTCCGACGAGGAGATTACGGACGTCATTTGCACTTGGTTTCAGAGCTTGTTTTCTTCCCCAACGATTAGTGATGAAATAGTCGATGAATCATTAGGTTGCGTTCAACCGAGAGTTACACCAGAAATGAATGCCCCACTTTCGGAGGAGGAGGTCAAGGCAGCACTTGACATGATGGGTCCCTTCAAAGCCCCTGGACCTTATTGCTTTCATGCAGCCTTTTACCAACACAATTGGGACCTTGTTAGAGAAGATGTGTCGTTCTTGACGTCGTCAACGGTGATGATGGGAAGGTCAATCATACACATGTTGTCCTAATCTCAAAGGTAAAATCCCCAAAGAAAATTTCGGAGTTCCGCCCTATTAGTCTATGCAATGTTGTTCACCAAATCGATTGAAGATCATCCTACCGTCAATCATTTCTGCCACACAAATTGCTTTTATTCAAGGTCAGCTTATCACTAACAACATCACTGTTGCTTCCGAGCTCATGCATTCTTTGCAGAAGAAAACTAGAGTAAAAAAGGGGCACATGGCTTTGAAAATTGACATGAGTTAGGCGTATGACAGAGTAGAATGGAAATTCCTGAAAAAAATTTTTGTTGAAATTGGGCTATGCAGAACGTTGGGTAGAGGTCATCATGGATTGTATTTCTACCTCCAGCTTCTCCTTTTGGTTAATGGCATCCCTAATGGCTTATTTGGCACACCATATTGTATTGTATTACATGGTATTTTTTGTATATAATATAATACAATACAATACAATACAATATAATACAATACAATACAATACAGTGTATCAAAGTACCACAACGAGGACTTCGACAAGGATGCCTACTCTCCCCATATTTTTTTCTGATCTGTGCCGAGGGATTGACAAGTCTTCTAAACTGAGTCGAGAGAGTAGCCACAGTCTCGCATGCTCTCGTAATGCACTAAAGGTAAGCCATCAATTTTTCGCGGACAAAAGTGTTTTCTTCTGCAAGGCTAGAGCTCAAGAAGGTCATGCTTTTAGAGATATTCTTAATCTCTATGAAAGAGCTTCAGCTCAATTTATAAACATGATGAAATCAGCCATCACTTACAGCCCTTGTGTGAATGAAGACACTAGAAATGAGATTCAATCAGTTCTTGGAATAACGAAACAAGCTTATGACAAGTACCTCGGCCTCCCCTCAGTGGTCGGCAAAAGTAAGAGGGAGACGTTTCACGGCATTAAGGAAAAAGTGTAGGGCAAGCTACAGAATTGGCGAAGAAAGTTATTTTCGGCAGGTGGTAAGGAGGTGCTAATTAAGGCGGTGGCCCAAGCTATCCCCACTCATACGATGAATGTGTTCCATGTTCCGTCAATATTATATGATGATTTACATTTAATGATTGCAAGGTTTTGGTGGGGGAGTTCATCTGAAAAACAGAAGATGCATTGGATGCGTTGGGCTAATATGTGTCGATCTAAAAAAGAAGACGGTCTTGGTTTTCAAGATCTAAGGTCGTTCAATCAAGCTCTTTTGGCCAAACAGGGCTAGCGCTTGGTTTCTTACCCGGAGTCTCTATGCAACCAAATCCTCAAAGCCAAGTACTTCTCAAACTCCACTTTTCTTAACGCCAAAGCAACAAATAGCTGTTCTTATCTATGGAGGAGTCTTATTTGGGGGAAAAACTACCTCGTAAGGGCCTGCGATGGAGAGTAGGCAACGGTACAGACATTAGAGCTTTTGAAGATCCATGGCTTCCTTGACACCTAACTCTGAGACCTACAACTCCCAAAAACCCCAACATGGGAGATTGGAAGGAGCAAGATCTCTTACTGCCTGGCGGTAGTTGGTGGAACCAAGAGCTAATTAGAGACATGCTATGGGAAGCTGATAGCTCTCTGGTGTTGAGCATACCTATTAGCGTGAGTTCAAGATCAGACAAGTTAGTTGGGCATTATGACAAGAATTGGAGCTACACTGTCAAATCCGGATATTGGAGTGCGATGCAAGGTATTTATGACGAAGGAGATTCCAACCCTGGTATTATGTCCGCTTGGTGGTCCAGGATGTGGAATCTTATTATTCCAAATGAGAGCAAAGTTTTTACCTAGAACTTTGTCACAGCTTTCTGCTTGTGCATGCTTCCTTATCTCAACGTGGAGTCACTGTTAATACAGGCTGCCATAGATGCCAGGAAGCAGTAGAACCTTCACGCCACAGTCTTGTCGGATGCCCTGCAATCACCAAGGTATGGCTGTCCTCTATTTTTGGTAAATTACTCGAATGTTTCAGAGGAGAAACCGGGATAGAATTAGGCTTATTTGCTAATGGAAAACTGGGAAATGTTGATTTTGAGCTGTTTCTAGTTCTACTATGGAATGTTTGGCACGAAAGGAACCTGTTCATGCTCAGGGGACGCCTTCGTAAGTCAGCAAAAGTACTTGAAGACACTGCTATTTTCCTCAGAGATCAAAAACAGGCTCAACTGATTAACCAAAATTGGCCTCCTCTGACTTCGCTTACCCCGGCTAGATGGACTGCACCCAAGGAAGGAAAACTCAAGCTAAACACTGATGCGGCAGATCCAATTGGCTCGGGTGTAGTGGGGTTGGGAGGCGTACTCCGAGATCGCAAGGGAGTAGTTTTTGCTGCGTTCTCCTCACGATTTTTGGGTTCTATGACGCCAAAGCTAGCTGAGGCTTCAGCATTTAGAGAAGGACTGAACCTGATCAAATAGTTGGGATACCAATTAGATTCAGCCGAGACCGACGCTAAGGAGGTTGTCGTTGCTATTAGTAGGGACTTTGAGTTCTCTAGTGAAGCTTGTATTTCTGCAGATATTCATGATCTTACTAAGGACCTTGGTGTTACAAGAATCAGTTTCTGCCCTCGTATATGTAATGGTGTAGCCCATAAACTCGCATACTTGGCTCTTTCTTTGTGTGATTCTAGAGTCTGGTCTACTGAGATCACGAACTTAATCTCAGAGGAAATCTGTAAAGACAAAGCTTTAATCTAAAGGACTTTACGTCCACTTTCAAGGAAAAAACAAAAAAAAAAAAAAAAAAAAACGATGTGATCGTTTTGCTAAAACGGACAATATAAACAATATCATTATCGTGACCAGTAAACTACCGGGATAACGAAGTATGCGAAAGTTGAGAAGATAATTAATGCAAGAACAAAACGATAAGACGTCATCAAGATGAAAAAAAAAATATTGAAATCTTCAATCAAAAGTAAAATAATTTACACAGATAATTCTAAAGAGTGCATGCTCTCTCAATTTGGCTTCCTGATGTTTAGTTTTAGACGTTCAGCTCTCCTAAGATTTTTGAAATGTACAATTTTGGTCCTTTTGTTAAAAAAACTGTCTATTTTCGAACAACATATAGCACATGTATCAATTGTAAGGATTTTAAAGTGGATAAAAGCGTTTTAAAAAATAAGCAGATCTATGAAAATCTATATCAAAAGGAAATGTTGGGTGACACAATTTGATTTTTTTATTTCCATTTTTTTTTGTTTTTATAGATTATTATTTCAAGTTGCTTATCCTTTTTACCATGTTGTCTCTCTTAAAACCCTTACGAGACATAAGCACGTTATATTTATTCAAAAATAGACAAACTACTAATAAAGGGGCCAAGCTGTACATATTTCAGATATCTCATGGCATTCCTTCAAAAAAAGAAAAGGGAAAAAAAGAAAAGAAAAGAAAAGAAAACTTCAAGGTAGCTAGATGACTAAAAGTGAATTCAAAGGCAAATTAAGACAAGTGTATATTCTCACTAACTAAAAGCGTAAATAATCCTAAAAATAAAAGTGGATATATTTGAGGGCTAATGATAATTGCTCCAATGATCCCCGAACTATTTAAAAGATCACTTGATGTCCTCAATTCTTTTTTTAGATGAAACGACCTCAAACTCGAAAAAATATTGATGCAAAAGCACTGAATTGACTAATATTCATCTAATTTCCCTCATTTTTTGATTGAGTGAAGTCATGTGTGTCACCTTTCAAGAATATTTGAGTAAAAGAACATAGGTAACTGATTTTGGGAACAGAAATTGGGGATAAAAAGGAGGAGTGTAAATGAAATTAGGGACTTGCATTAGAGGGGAAAAATTAGGGCTTCTTGCTGAGGACGATGATGGCAGATGAAGAAATCACTTTGCTACTGTAACAAGTTGAGCAAAATACTGACTTCCTGGACCAATTCGAATTTTGGGCAAAGGTTTGTTGCTTGTGAGGTATGGGTTTTAGAAGAAATTTTGATTTTTCATAAATATTTGGGACAGTTTGAACGATTTTTAGTTTTGTAGGATGATGGTTGTCCATTTTTATATGGTTTAACTCCGTGATGTATGTAAGATCAATGGCAATCATACATGGATTGCTGAGAAGAATCAATAGATTGAAGGCTGAAGTTTAGGAACAGACTAAGGGGTGATCTTGGAGTGTTAGTCGTTGGGTTTTTATGCTCATTGGAATTTGGGTGTTGTATAATTGTGTAAGTTAGACTAGATACCCTAAGGATTAAATAATGCAATAGTTTTTGAGAATTTAATCAATTAAAGAAATATCATTTTATTGTCCTCTTTATGTTTATTTGTGTTAAATGTATGATAAGAAAACATAAGTCTGAGACTATAAATCTAAACCTTTAAGACCATACATATGAAAATAGATTATATAGAAGACATGAATCTTAAGGTGATAGTCTAAATATAAAAGATCGACAATCAAGAGGAATAAAGCTGGGTGTGCTTTATTCACGTCAAGATTATTTTGTTGTCTACATCCTTAATAAGAGATGACTTGTCTTGGCCATCAGAGTGGGACTCTGTGAGTAGAGATATTGATATATTGTTATTGGTGATGATATATTGGATTGGAACTAAAGATGAATTTATTTACTTAATAATTCTGTTTGAATAAATCAATTCACTTTAGACAATCATATGTGTTACATATTAATCCTGAAATGAATAAATGGGTCTGTATTCTTAACTCGTTATTTGTAGATATAAAATTTATAGATCTTTAATAGAGTTAATAAAATTCTCTTATAGGCATTATCCTGTAATTGAAACTACAGCGCTCAACTATTTAGATACATATGTGTAACCAAATGGTATACTATTTGTATTGGTTATAATAAGTAAGTTTTTCAATTATGAGATAACGAAACATAAGATAAATATAATCAAGAAGATAAAACAAGATTTATCTTTAAGTTGATTATGAATATTCCATAAGGATATTACATTTTATAATATGTCATAGACGATTAACTTATTGGAGTTTTATAATTTATATATAGTTTGAAAGCACAGCTCTAAGCTTTTAGTGTAATAGTTTTAGAGTTGATAATTATAAAATATACGTGTTAAGGACATGTTATTTTATAATTATATTAGTTTGATTTATATATGTCCATTGGGTCCCTTTTGTTAGATCATAATATTTTATATAATAATACGGCGTGTTTTTCCTACAGATTGGTAATTTATGTTATTTATTAGATCAGCTAAAATTTAATAGTTTGGATTTAATAATTAATTTTATGAATGAATTTAAAATAAACATGTCGAATTATTTGAATAGATTTTATTTGTATGGGATTATCTATATATGATTGTTTTAATCACATAATTTCTCTATTAGGTTATTTGACTTAAAACCGAGGCTCTACGAAGGACATTCTAGTCAAATAAAGTAGTAATTATCCAATTGGTTTAAATTGAGTCGGCCGGATAACTCTCAAGAGCTAGAAAATGCATCTCATGGTTCAGCCACGACAAGGCGGTCGACTGTCCCTACTAGCATGGTGATCCGCATAAGCACTTTTTTTATGACAAGAAGTTGATCCAAAATTAAATATTGAAGCCTAATCTGATAAGGGTTTGTCTCAATCTGACCTCTATATAAAAAAAATAATTTTCTATTGTCCCTTAAATCGATAGAGAGATTTAGAGAAGAGTTATTTGTTGGAAGACTCTGCAACTCCCATACGAATATTGTTCAACATCCCGAATTTTAGCTTTTAGTTTTCTCAAGTAGTGGGAAAGAGATATTGCATAAGGAAAGACTGAATGATAGGCAACCACCCACGTTTTGGTCGTGGTGAAAAAAATAGCAAAGGAGTCTAATTAGTGAGGCTTTTCTAGTACAAGTTCTCTACTAGCAGTTTTGAGAAAAATAATTCTGTTAGAAGCATGGTTTCCGGTCTATTAAAAGGTATGAAGATCTTAGATTAATTTATATATATCATGTCTAACTTATTTTGAAAAAAAATTTTAATTAAAAATTTTTAAAATCTACTACGTATTGTTTTCCGACGTGTATTTGTTCAGGGAAAGCAATTACCAGAGGCATAGATTGTGTATTTAGGGGAAAAGGGGGGATGGTGTAGGGCTGGTGATTATGGTTGTTTTTTGTGTTTTGAAGGTACCTAGTTGCTCATTTTGTCCCTGTGCATTTAGCAACGGGTAATGAGAATCCCCAATTTTGTATCTAGTCAAAATTATGGAATTATAAGTAGGGGATTTAACTGTTGTATCAAGTTGTAAACAGCGCAAAATTATTTATAACTAACTATTTTTTTCTTTAGAAATGTGCCACTATGATATTACATGAAAGTTAATTACATATGTTGGTAGAAATATTAAAATGAAATTCAACTATATATTTTAGTAAAAACTAGACATATTTGAGTAATGACTTTATATGATGCACATTTGAGATAAATGGGGTAATGTTAAACAAATTTGAAAAGAAAACGTAGCAACATACATATCTATCAATGCTTAATCCAAAAAGGAAAAAAAAAAAAAAAGACAAAAAAACAAAACAAAACAAAACTTACAATACCAAACATGACAATTAAAAAGTCCAACTTTTGGCCTTTTTTGGTTTAAGAACCTTACAATACTAATCAAAAGATACATTTTCTATGTGTATGTCAAAATATAGCTGTATATGATTTACATATATTCCTCCCCTATATACCTATCTATATAAACTTATTTAATATGCAACCATGTATCAAATACGTGCAGCTTATATGTGCACATAATCAAAAAGCTATCCAAATCGGTCTCAAAAGCCTTTCAAGCAAGCATAATTAGTTAAATACATCACATAATCGAAAGTTTTAATACCTGTAATGATAAACTTGTAAAATTTTCAGTCGTCATTCCTACTTAGTTGGCCTCTTTTGAGGAGTCATATGAGCTGTTTGAGGCGTTGATTGCCAAGTTGCTGAAGGTGCCTCGGCCTGGGGCTGGATGGAAGAAGCATTAATCACAGTTCGTGCAGCTACATTAATTGGGTACTTACTGCAAGTAGTCCTATTATAACCCTCACAAGAACTACAAGACATGATAAAAACCAGTCCTCTGAAGTTATCCTGTTCCTTATTCTTGCCTCTTCATACTCTTCTGGTTCTTTGCGCCTGAATTTCTTTGGTCTGCTTCATTGACTCTTGAAGTCAGGGGTATTAACATTGTCCTTGCCAATTTTTTTCGTAACTCAGGACCGTTAATTAGCCTCATATGATGAGAGTCGACCTGTTGGTAAGACGCTTTGGTAAGACTTAGATGGACACAATCATATATTTGCAATGAACGGTTCCTATTGCAAGCTATTGCATGAGGGCATGGGATGCCATATAGACTCAATCATTACAGGCATAACGTTTGGCCCTCAAGTCCACCACATACTGTCTTGACTCCTTGTACCAAACCTGAAACAAGCATAACTATTCAACATTAATTATTTCCAATCTCAACATAAATATATAACAAGCATAAATATTCAACATGTGAAACATCAAATATCCATGTGTATAAAAGTGCATAACCTGAAATTTTCAATACCTAGAATATTCAGCATAAAA
This sequence comes from Artocarpus hirsutus, assembly GCA_946598075.1. NCBI lineage: Eukaryota > Viridiplantae > Streptophyta > Magnoliopsida > Rosales > Moraceae > Artocarpus > Artocarpus hirsutus. The sequence goes on along the minus strand of CAMOHE010043790.1, from coordinate 9,402 downwards.
TTAACATAAGCAAGCTTGTTGTCCTCAATGATTTTGCAGATCATAGGTCAAACTGAATTTTTCCATTTCTCAACATCCTCGGATTTGGAGACACCTCAAGCATGTTAGATTATTGGCTTGTCATGGAGCTCACGCATATCGTTGAACAACACATCGGTTTTTGGCTCTTCATCAAAATAAGCACCGGACCATTGATTGGGTTTTATCTTCTTGGCCCATCGATATGCCTACTCACTATGATCCTTAAGTGCATTTCAACCTCAAACCTGGATGTTACATAATTGTTAGAAAAAAAAAATTAAACATCCTATATTGAAAATATCCAAAGCATTAAAGTTAAATTAAACAAACTTTTGCTCAGTTGTAGCACAAGAAGCATTTTGAAGAAGCCGTTTCAGCAAAAGTCCCTTGTGTTAAGCCTTAAAGTTGTTGTAAAGATGTCTAAAATAGAAACAATGACTAGTTGTTCTAAACAAAATTCTCATTGCTTCAACAAGGCCTTTCTGCCAATATGACATCCATGTAATCTTGTGGGCACTGTGTAAATTGAGATCCTTGGCCAGGAACTACATAAACCATGTCCAAGCGCTATAACACTCAAACTCCAATACAACATAAGCAATTGGGTATAATTCATTATTTAGATCTAACCTTACCGCGGTAAGCAGTTGACCCTTGTGATAGCCCTTGATGAAACACCCATCGAGACCAATCAACAATCTACAGCCATCTAAGAATCCTTTCTTGTAAGCATCTAAGCAGACATAAATTGTCACGCTCTAAAATATTGGAGGTACATGATGAATTAATTAAGTTAATTAAACCAAAATTTTTTATTAAAATCACCAATTAAATGTTTTGGGTTATTTTAAAAAACGTGATAATTAAAACTTTTTAAAACAATTATCGTTATTTTAAAACAGTTAATATAAAATAAAATAGCAAAGATAAAAGAACATAAACCGGGCCCCATTGGACCCACATTAGTGCATACATATGGTATTGACAATAAAATATTACAATCACTGTCCAATATGAGAGATAAAATTTAAATAATACATGCCTTAATTAAAATGAAAAAATAACCAAAACAGAACTCCTACAACTCACGTGTTTGTCCTGTTGCCTCCCGATCAATCCTAAGCTGCAATCCACTTAGGGGAAAGGTTTTTAAAATAAATAAAAAAAATGTGAGCAGAAAGCTCAGTAGGACTAAATTAAAAAAAAAATTAATCCTAAACTTAAAGTTTCATATTTAAAAATAGATTATAAAAATTCAGAAAGAAGATTAAAACATATTAATTTCATCTTTACCTTTTAGAATTGCTATTCATCTAGAATTGTTTTTTATTAAATAGCTCTTTGGCAAAGCCATACTATCACCACCGTAGTGGCTCAGCTGAGTTTCAAGACTTGCCCCCAAGGTCACACTCTCCATAACCCGATCTCTGTGTATGGCATCATGCTCTAGTTTATCATTTCAGACGGTGCTAGTCGATACATCTGGTATCTTGTCATTATTATGTTTCATTTTACCAGATATTCTCATTACGTTCATTATTTGATTCATTATGATCATTCTTTCTTCAGCGAGTAATGAAAGTTACTAAGAAGTTCATCTCAATTATTTTCTTGAAACTCATTTTCAAAGAAGCCATTTTGTAAGAATCATTTTAAAAGAATCTTTTTGAAAGAAATCGTTCTGTGGCCAAGGCCCTTTTTGATCATTCATTGAAAACATTTTGAAAGAATACCAAAACCATTTAAAAACCTAGCTACCAAAGAAAAGGGTAGAAGTTCTACCTCAATACTCTACATTGTGATTCAACACCATAGTCCCGACTTGCTATATGTTAGCTCCACGGAACCATGATCAACCTTAAAAGTAAACTAAGCTTTATCAATATCTAACTCAGAATATTCTACGCTACTATGCTATTTCATAGTGTCTTGGTATGCCTTTAAAATTCACAAAATCATATCATGAGGTTAAAATCTTTATCTAGGTTTTAGACGGTGAAAAACGGGTGAAAATAACAAAATTTCATGAAATCTAGTCCGCCTGTCAAACTTCTCTGTCTGGCCTACCAAACTTGCCCTGGTTCGGCTTGCCGATGGTATAAATCTGGCATGCCAAACTCATGAATTTGGCCTGCCAATGTTTAAGATCAGCCTATCGAACTAGAAAAATCTAAGGACCTGAGACTTCGAGTCTCGGCCTCCCCAAATCCAAAATTCCATTTTAAACATGTTCTCAATTCTTAAGCATGGGTAATGTTCATAGATGCTAGAAAAACATACTAGAATACTTTTAAACAACTTTAAACAAGATTTACACAAAGATTTTTGAATAAATCTGAAAATAGAGATAAAGAGGAAATTACAATTCAATCTGATTTTAGTGGAATCAAGCCTAGATTCTAGGTGATTTGAGCTCTACTAACTTAGATTTAAAGTTTCCTAAGCTTTAGAAACTCAAATTTCAACATTTCAAAGAAATTTAGAGAACTGAAAAAAAGTTTGAAATTTGAAAGTTAAGTAAACCAATCTCAAATCCGAGCTTTAAATCAGTTTTATGGAGACCAAATCTTGCTTCTTGAACTTCCAATCCAGTTGAAGTTCAAAGCTTTTGCTCAAATTCTTGAATAAAAATCAAGAAGGAAAGGAGAAAGGGGGAGAGAGCGTGAGAGTGGAAGAGAGAGAGTAGGGGAAAGAAAGAGAGAAAAATGAAGGAAAAAGAAAAGAAGGAGAGGGGATTAAATAGAAGGAAATGTGGCTTTGCGAAATAAAAATCATATTCCAGCACATGTTGTTTTTCTAAAAGGGATACATTGGACATTTGACAAATTGTTTTGTTTCAAAATTTAAAATAACAAATAAAAATAACTGAAGGTGGGATAAATTTAAAATATATCACAAAATATTTAAGTTAAATTTAAATCACATTAACGTATACTAATCCACCATTTACATGCTAACCTTACTTAATTAAATTTTGGATGTTACATAAATTCTGACGGTTAAACCTGGATTGGAAGATATCAACACCTCATAGTTATCCTATAGTGATTTGTATTGTTTCTTAGATAAGCCCTCAATTTTTTTAAGGGCATGTTTCCTAGCTCTAAAAAAGTGTCACTTCATAAAATCAAGCTTCAAATTATCCACTAGTACTTGTTGCTTGAAGCAAGCCAAATTTCAATTTGGATTGACCTTGAATTTACTGAGATACTTGTTTGCCATCCATTTAGATGAAATCTTAGCAATTGTGAAGTTTAATCCATAAGTATATTCCCCATTTAATGTTTGCACTTTGTAAGAAAACCCACCCTTTTGAACTGCAACATATGCCTTCCAAAGACAATCATTCTCATACTTTGCCCTTATCATTGTCTTGTCATTTTTCAATAGTTTGATATTTTTGTGTTTAAGAATTGCATACTCCCTTATGCAGTTCTTTAAAGCCTATGCAATGGGGAAAACCAAGCCTAGTGCAAGGCTCATGGATATCAATTGCCTCATTATACTCACGTTTCCCACTTTTCTTTTTTCTTTTAGGTTCTCCATCTTCATTTCGGAGCTAGCACTATCAAAGTAGTCAGAAGGATTATCATCACTTACCATTCTTTCTATGTTCCTCATTGCTTGCATCCTCCTTAAAACCAGGACAATTCCTTGTAATCTCCACATCATTCCTTATTATATACTCCTCATCCTTATCAGACTCATTAAACTCTGAATCATACACTGTCTCATTATTTGGGACATCTTCATGTGGTGGTTAGGAGGAGATGTCATTATGAGTCTTGAGTTGTTTGGTGCCGAGGGGAGGGGGGATAATGGGAATGTTATTGTCTATTTCTGTTAGAGGGCGATCAATGGGGTTGTTATCTTATGTCTCGATGGTAGGGGGATCAACGGGGATGTGAGTGTGTTTTTGGTTGTGGGGTCATTACCAAGTTGGTCAGATAAGGTGAGGTCATTTGTGTTTTTATTGGTATCTACATTAGTGTCTTTTCCCTACTCATCTACAATGTCATCATCCACGTCCACTTCCCAATCAACTCCTCTCTCATCAGGTCTTCAACTTATAAGGGCATTGGTGCAAAAGACATGTACACATTAGCTACCTTAATTGGCCCATGAGATACAAGCATGTCATGGAATCCTTAGTTACTTACTATTAAAAAATCTAAAAAATGATGTTTACAAGAGGGTTTATAAAGAAAATCCATCTTATCAGTGTAACCTATGTCCCTAGTAAACCCTTCCAAATCAAAATATGACCAGTGATAACTACTGATTCAATCCAAATATGTTACTCGGCCACCCACATATGTACCCCCTCCATGATGCATTTTCACTATGTACAACTCAGGCCTATGAGGAGCATTTTAAATTGCACATATTTTTAAATATAAGTAAAATATACCATGTAAATACTAGAAATAGCAAACCAACAAAATTATATGCCAAAACCCTAAAACAAATCCGAAGACAATAATAATCTAATCAAATAATAAGATGACACCAAAACCTAAACAAATTAAAAAAATAAAAATATATTCATATAATAAAAAAAATACCAAAATCCTAACAAATCCCAAAACAATAATAATCTCTAATCGTATAATAAAATAACATTAAATCCTATACCAAATCCTAATATCAGCAAAAAAAAAAAAAAAAAAAAACCATCATAGCATATTCATCAAAAACCCATTAAAAAATTTTCACAAAAATTATGACAGATAATAACCAACAAAAAATGAACCCATTACTCTCAAACCTAGCACCAAAATACATAAAAAAAAAAAAAAAAATTATTTCACCAACATCAACATTAATATTTCAAAAAAAATCATTTAGAAATAAAAAACTTTGAATGCAAAAGACTCACGGTGTGAAGGTTGGCCACCTTCTTTATCGTGAAAATCATTTTGTCTTCAATCGCAACTTTTTGCCCTATCCGTTTAAGTTCCACAAATCCTAGCCTAGCATCAAAGAAGAACAAAAGAGGGAAAGGGAACTGAATTGGGAAATAAATATGAAACGAACATAATTTTTAAGGTTTTTGTTTTGTTTTATCAAACTATTTGCCTTCCCTCCCAAACAAGGGTATGCAATATAGTATTTACACCTGAAAAGTGACACATGCAACGGTCACATGATCGAGAAAGGAGGAAAGCTAGATGGAAGTCTTTCAATTCAATCCTTTTGCATTATTTTTTTGAGTTCAAGGTCATTTCAATTGAAAAAAAAGAATAAAAACCATCGAGTAACCTTTTAAATATATTAAGGACCATATTAAACAATTTACTCTACATATTGATATCATTTAAAGCCCATATTTTTAAATTATTGGTTCAATAATTATATTAGATCTATCATTATAATGAGACTCTAAAGAGTAATTATAACATTATATTTTGAATTTTGCTTACTCTTAAATATTTACAATGTTGTTTTAGGACATAAATTAGTCCAAGCCTTAGTTTTGACATACTTGTAAAGAGCCCATTAATCCACCATGCCACTGACAATATCTTGTCCTGATATTAAAAGGTATTGCATTGGGATACTACTGGAAATCCCATATACCAACGAGCAGCCAATTAAGCTAGCAGGGACTTCTCAACAGAATACTTAAAAAAACAAAAAAACAAAAAAACAAAACAAAAACAAAAAGCACGCCCATATATACACAAAAAAAGATCAATAGGATCAGGAGGGCAAAACATCACCAATGGCGAGGGAGATCTTGCGATGGTCACCCCAATGCACTGAGATCTCATTGCATACCCTAGACTGGATGATCTTGCTTCCAAAACCAAGATCCTGCCATAAACTTACACATGGTGTCGTTCATCTTCTAATGTTGTCGCTATAGATTTCCCTCTCGTGTTAGTATCGTCGCTCCAAGATAGGAGGGAGGTATGGCAATGTGATACAGTGAAGGTGTAAATTTGAGATAGTCATCTTAGGAATTTCGAATGAGGCTTTCAGTAACAGTGTCCGCACAATATCTTTCTTGTTTTTGTGTTTTTTTTTTTTTTTTTTCCTCAAGAAAATGACAGAATATGCAATAAGTTTTACCATGTGGCAAATGTCGGCCCAATGGTGAAAAAGGAGCCTATCCACGTTAATTGCATATTGAACCAACATAGACTTGGTTCACTTTTTGCAAGTTAGTGAACAAGATAAAGTAGTAGACTTCCGTTCAAAAATAATAATAATAAAGTAGTAGACTTTGAGAGTCTATGAGTGAGTCTCATTCTATTTATGTTGAGGTGTTTCAATCAAACACAAAACCACAAGTTCATTGTAATTGGTCCACTCAACAGTTTGTTACAACCAGGTGAATTTTCCTTTTCAATTTCAGACCAACAGGCATAAAAATTTTGTACCTTATAGAACATTGACACTTGTTGACATCTCGATCTCCCATTGTTCATCCACTTAGTTGAGATCCACATAGATCAATCTAGGGTTTCTAGGGTTGGTAACTTCCAAAGAAACCAACAGTCCTTTAAGTTCACCATAAAACCTCTCTATTCTTACAAATGTTTGCACGATATTGAGGAATGCGTTGATACGTTCACATCAATATCATCTACATTTAAGTCCTTTTGCCCATCAAGGTGCGACAGATCACTTCGATCTAATTGGATTAATTTGGTTTTCCCGCTCTTTTGTTGCATCTATTACGGTGTATTACTTTAATGTAATTGGATTAATTAGGTTTTCCTGCTCTTTTATTGATGCACGATGTGGAGGAGATTTTCGATCTAGCTAAGAAACAAAATGTGTCAACTTTAAACTTAAGCATGTAAGAGAGAAATGATAAATGTGTCGAACATAAGCATATCTTATCACTATCTTAAAATAAAGGTAGCTATCATTAGTGAGATAATCTTTTTTTTGTTGGCCAATGTATAACAGCAAAGTTTATATCATAGGATAAGAGATTCAAGATGTAACCGTACTATAAAAGAAGATGAGGACCACATTGGCTTGTTTGTACATGTTGCAAGATCCATGCGACCTTCCTTTTCTTGTCCTGATCGATTAGTTCTTGACATGCAAACTACTCTTTGTTTTAGTAACATTGTCCGATTTTGCATTTAAAAAAAAAAAAAAAAAAGATTATCTACTGCTAAACTCCGTGACATACAATTCAACATAGTAATAAATTAAAGGTCCGTTATTTTTTAGATTACCCATGACGTATAAAAGACTCAAGAGCCACATTTATTCATGTGCACTCATTATCAACTTGCACTGTTAAACTTTGCTAACGATAATTATTGTTTCTATGTATATGTTTTCATTATAGCATCATACATGAAAAACTTGATCGGGTTCTGTTTGAAATTTATGCTACGGCTCGTAAATCGGCTTAATGTTAAGATAGGTTAAGCCGGTAATTAAGACTCCTAATTTTAAGAAGCCCTAATTTTTTTAGGGGCCAAAATTCTTTTTAAATATATATTATAGGTTTCTTTTATATTATTTGAATTGTTTTACTTTTATTTAAAAAATCCGCTAAGAGGCACCGATGAAAATGGTTTTGGGTAGCTGTACCAATGATTTAGTAATCCCTTAAATGTAGGGATATCAAACATCACTATTAATAGAGAGATTATCGAAAAAATTCATGAAAAAAAGCCATGGGAAGTATATCATCTGAAGACTAAATAAAAAAAAATTCAAAACAATAATCAACAAAAGGCAACGAAAAAGTAACTTTTATTTTCTTAAAAAAGAAAAAAAAGTAATTTTCTCCCATCTCATTTAAAAAACTATTTTTCCTTCTTTTTGTATTTGCACAATATCTCTCCTCTATCTCAAAACAAAAGTCTGCTCTTTAAAATTTTGACTTTTCAAGACTGCAGTGTTAATTCTCTCTTCTCATTTTTTTCTCCTACAAGTCTCCAGATTATCTCTTTCTTACTCATTTTTTTTATATATTTGTTGATTTTTTATTTTTAAATTTTACATTAGCTATTTTTTTTTGTTATTGTTGTATATTGTGTTGATTTGGTTTTCATACATCCTTAAATTAAGTCTTATTAATTTATAATGTCTAATAGAAAGTATGCATGGGGAATGGCAAACGTTTTCTTAAGATAAAAATTTGACTTTATTCTCATTTTATTTTGGTGTTTTTTATTTCTTTCATTAGACATAGTTGATTTGTTTGTTATTTTCGAATGGTTTGAAAGATTTTTTTTTTTTTCATTTCAATGCATGATATAACAAAAATAAATAAATATTTTCGAATTTATGCCTTTTTTAAAAATCTCGCTTAAAGCCCCAAATTACGTTAGACCGGCCTCAGTATCTTTCTTCTTTAAATCTTTTTATATAGGGCATATATAAACACTAAATATAGGCTCAATCCTAGCTAGGCGTCCAAAGTCTGCTAGTACGCTATCCTGAACTTTGCTAAAAAGGTTATTGGTAAAAATAATTGTCACATAATGCACACATGGACGCTACTTTGAAATCATTATTTCTCAACCAAATTCAACTTCAAATTTTATATATGAAGTTTTATAAAATTTGTATTTTGTCTCTTTTAAAATTGTATTTTTACGTCCTTAAAATTTTAACTTTTCTTTATCCTATTTTATTAATTCAATCACCGTCTTACTTGTTTTATTATTTATAATTTTTTTAGCTCCGCCACTCCCCGAATTACCATTAGCAAATCCTGTGCTGCGAGCATATATCCAGATGGTTCTCGTAAGGATTGTAAGTTGTGATGAGAGAATCAAAATCAAATGAATCTACGGGCACATTATTCTCCCCAAAGTACACATTGAGACAACTTCTATATCCGTGTTATTGTGTGGTTCCACCTATTTTTGCCTTTCATTATAACTAGTTTGGAAATGTGCTCGCAATGTGTTGCCATGTCGTAGTTACTTGAGTGATTCAATTTGAGTGTTCATGAGAAGTATCTTATGTGTTTTTTTTTTTTTAATTTTGTCAAAAACAAACTCATTTTAATTTTAAACCCTCGTTATTTTAAGAGATTAGTCCTTCCATATATTTATGGGTTAAAAAAAAAAAAGTTTCTAGGGGTGCCAAAATTACACCTGTGTCTTCCTCTCCTTTTAAGTTTGTTAGTGGATTTTCTTTCCAAAAGCTGATAGAGTATTAAATTATAGTTGGGAGAAAAACCATTTGTTTCATATTTTGAAGGACGTGCAACTTGGTTTTTGGTGTAAATTGTTGGCTCCTCAAAGGAGTTATAACAACATCTATATAAATGTCTTATTAAAAGTATCCTTTTAACGACAATAGTTTAGTGCCGTTAAATCATTTAACAACAAATAGGAGATGTCGTCAAAGCCTTGGAGATTCCACGACACCTCTTATAGACGACATTGGTCA
>CAMOHE010043789.1:0-54329 GCA_946598075.1 Artocarpus hirsutus | reverse complement strand
GCCAGAACTGCTGCGGCGATAGAGGCAATAGTAGCAGGATCTCTCTCAACTGCAGCAGGGCGCGAACATAGTTCGCCTAAAAACCTCTTTCTAGAAGGTTCTATAAGTAAAGTAAAGGTGCATCAGACAAGGCCAAACTTTTCTCTGCAATCTCGGCTTCGATCTTTGGTAGCCCCGAAAGAATATCCAAATTCTGTTCGGTAATCTTTGTGAATCCAAGACCCGGATCAACAAATATCCTCCAAGCTGGGATACCTGATAATTCGGCATCTCTCAGCCTTGAGTAAAGTTCGTAATCAACATATTGTAGGTTTTCACTATTCTGCATGGTTGATGGGTCTCCTCTCATGTGCATGGCAATATAAGGAACCTCAAGGTCGGCGACAACCCTAAGCATGTCGGAATCTAACTGCCCAGCAGACACATCGTTTATAATGTGAGCCCCTTTGCTGACTGCTTCTGAAGCAACTTCTGAGTAAAAAATGTCCAACTTCTTGTAGCTCCTTTACACAAAACACCATAGAATATGCTGGCAAAACCAGCCAAGAGGCTCATTTCTTGCTCTTCCTTTTCAATGAGTCAAAAAGGCTAGAAACTACCATTTTTGTCTTCACTTTTCTTTCATTAATCCTAAATTTCGTCCAGAACTTCTCATACTTCTTTCTCTCTATTTTTAAATCCCTCAAACACATAACAATTGAAACCAAGCCATAGAAATTCAAATTACACAAAACTGACCAATTTTTCATCATTTTGATTATAGATATTGAGAAAGTAAATTAGGATAGATTTGAGCTTAAACTAAGTTACTTGAACTAGATTTCTTTTCTAATAAAATCTGATCAGTGTTTTATAATTTAGTTTATTGTAACTATGTTGCTTATTGGATATTTTGAATTGTCTCCAAGGATTAAGAATGATTAATGATAAAAATTACATTTAGCTTATGATTAAAATCAAAATTAGTTCAAGCTGAATCTTTTATTGGCTTTCTAATGAATTGTTCATATGGCGAACCCTTTGCATGAATTTCATTACAACCATATTGATATTAAATGTTTGATCTTGCTAATGAGATAAAGAAACCTGATTTGGTCAAGAAGTGATGAGACTATTATAAGTTTTTGTATTCTTGGTTTATCTTCAATGTAAATATGTGTATTTATGTTAGAAACCTCATTGTTATGAGTTTATGATAACATGTGACTTTATATTTATTTATTTAAGCATGTTGTATGATTGAGAACATATAAAATGATTAAAAATATGCATACTATTTTAGGTAATGTTCAAAGCTGCTCCTACTTTAAGTCATTATAATTTTATCTTCATATGTGATGGTTTTTCTTTTTGTGACATTGAGAGGTACATGATTTGATTATATTAAGTCCTTTAGCACAACAAATCTCTTAAGCCGACTGATCTTTTCACTCTACCGTAAATTGGAGTTGAGATAAGTAGAAACTATCATTTACTGCATCACAAGAACTATATAATGTTCTTTATGTTTTAAGGTACATTGATTGGAATGTTATTATTTGACAATGATATAGATTGTTGAAAAGTAGTTATAATTCCTGACATTTATATTAGAACATGTGATATGAGCTAAAATTGAAATGATGGTTTTAACTAAAATGGGGGTATAGTGCTTAATTGGTAGTGAACATGGGAAGGTCTACGGACCCAACAAAGGGTGATGAATACTTTGATGTTGAAAAACTAGGATAAGAAAAGCCACAAAAAATGAGACTAAATGCAGCAAGTATGTGAGGTTTAAAAACCAAGATGAAAAAACCCATACTATTATTATTACATTGACCAAACTATGATGAACACGTTCGGAAAACCATGACCTATCTTTACCAGTTAAGTACCACGCTTTAAGGGTACCCAAAAGTAGAGAGAATTGTTGAAAGAAAACTGATAAAAGAACATGTGTGATTGCATTTTCATTCAATATTCATGTTTATGTATTAGTTTCTACTTACTGACTCTTTAGCTCATTATAGTTTTTATGATGCATGTGAGGATGTACAAGGTTAGGGGTTGACTGGGTATCTAGAGCTGCTGGACTTAGATTTATTCATATTGTATGTTTTGGATAAGCTTTTAAAGCTTATTTTAGAAATCTGTTTTGTCAAATTTAACAATTCTGTTATGGTTTTGTAAACAGATATATTACTAACTCTATAAGTGATAGTATACCCTTAATCCTATTTTTAAATATTGTACATGTTATAAATAAGAAAATAAATGAAACAACATTTTAAGAACTCTTTTGTACTAAAATTAATATTTTAAGTAAACCATTACATTTATAATGTAAATAAAAGATTAATACTCTTTATCCTAACAAATTAGACTTTTCACGAGCTTACTAGTTAGCTTAAGAGGTATTATATGAGTGGGGAGTTGACTAGGTGAGAGAAATTGGTGGCACAGTAAGGCTGACATGGTTATCACGGCTCTAATTTGTGGGCTAACGAATGGGAGGCAACAGGGGTGAGTGGCCAATGAGGCTATGGTGACCTCGGAGACGAAGGACAATGGGGTTGGGGGTGTTGCATAGGTGGATTGGTTAGGCCGATGAGTTGGGGCAGGGCGGGGCCGGCTGTCGCAGGTTGAGAGCAAGGGAAAATGGTCTAACGTGGGGGGAGGACACGGTGGGGAGTGTGACAGGGTTGGATAGGAGGGCGTTGCAGCTGTTTGGTTTTGGGTTTGGGGTTCTTTAAAAAATAATAATAATAAATGACTAGTTAATTAAAGAGAGCTTTTTTTAAATTAAGTTTAGATTTGAGGTTTCAAGTTGTTAGATCAATAAATGATATTAAAATGGGTATTTTTATATATCTTACATATAAAATTAATAATTTTATGATATAAGAGTTTTATACAGAGCTTAATTTCTTTAATTATCATAACATATTAGAGTTTTATATTATAACAACAAAAATTTTTAGTTAAAATTGTTTTTATTAAACACCGTATTATTTATTTAAGCTTTTAGGGTTATGTATATGGTTATATCCATCACATGCATTGAACATGGTATAATCTATTGAAAGTTCTATACAAACTAACGGCAGCGTTACTTTCGTTGCGTATAAATTAACTCAAAGGGTTTTTTTTTTCATGTGAAATTAGTTTGGAAATAAAGAATATAATACTTAAAAATTTGAGGACTTTCGAAGCTATTAACCATGGAAAGATAAGAAGAAAAATTTTTGAGCAACTTTTTTTTTCTACCCAAAAAAAATAAAAGAATTCTATTTTCACCCATAAAAATTACGAGAAAATTATTTGTTGGCATATTGACCACGCTGCATTCTGTTATATATTTTCTTTTTATTTGTGTTAGAATTGTTTCATATCAATGGTTTGTTGTTATTCTTTTCTTTGATTTGAGTTTGTGTTTTTTTTTTTTTTTTGGGAATATTTGAGACCATGTTGTTGTCCTCATAATATCTAAATAATATATTTTTAAAAAAAAGTCATTTGAATTTCTTGAAAGGCTTTTTTAAACAAACACTATTTTTTGTCCTTCTAATTAATTATTTTTGAGTCAATCATAATTTAAATCATTTCTTAAAAAGAATATTAAAAACGTAAAACGTTAATTGTTTTTACTCCAGTTTGAAAAATCAGTTGAAATATATATTTTAAGTTTAAGAACCGTAGCATGTAAACGTTTTACATTATAACAACTTTATGCTTTTTGCTGAAGTTGTTAAAAGTTTTACACTGTTTATAGTTGTAACTAATGTTTCAAACATTCTATTTGTCTTTTAAAGATACAAGCACGATATATTCTAAAAAAAATAATAAAAATATTTATTAATACTATGAATTAATACAATGTTTTATAGAAAATCAAAACAAAATACAAGAATCATCTTTTATTTGAGAAGCTTGTTACAGTGTAAAGCTGTCATATGTTACAGTAGTTTCTACAATATAAAGCTCTCACATGCTACAATGCATCAATTCAAATTGATTTCGCAAACACGCTTTCAGTCGTATGATTATTCTATTTTGTGTTGCCATACAAGAACTGAGTTTGTACTAATTCTAAATACAAAGATAGTAAGGTATTTTACAGTTATGGTCTAGACCATTTTTTCAGTTATAAACAATGTAAACTCTCATAGGCTAAAGTAACAAAAAAATTACTCTAATATAAAGCTCTCATATACTTTAATAAAAATAATTCTATTTAATGGTTCTAACTTTCTTACTAAAGACCTAACATTGGATTAATTAGTTTCAGAAAACTGAAACATAAATTGATGGACACAAAAAAAAAACATGAAAAAAAAACTTATAAATAAATAAATTCCTCATCCTTGGTGGCGTGTCTCCCTCTAAAACAGTTCCGAAGGTCTTAAACCCAAACCCCTCTATTGTTGTTGAAAGAAGATTAGATTTTAACATTTACACCGAAGAATTTGGAGTTTGCTTTCTCAGCTGAGAACCGCTTGTTTCATCAATGGCGTCTCTCACTTTCACTCGCTTTCTTGCACTACCCAGGTTCTTCTCTCTCTCTAATCCTTTCTTTACATTATTTTGCATTTAAAAAAATAAAAACATGTTTGTTTCCTTGTTGAAAACTCTTCTGTTGATTTAACTTCTGCTCAGAGTAAATCTATTGAAAAGCTAGAATTTATGGTTGGATTTGAGTCGAACTATGTAAAGAACCTGAATTTGGCATAAACCTCTAGAACCCTGAAATGAAATTCGGTAGTTAGGTCGTTAGTGGATGAAATAGTGAGCTTGCCTCTGACTGAAATATGCAGGTGCCAATCGAATTGGCCATCGTATTATCCGCCACAGAAGCTTGTTCAACTAGAGGGCTTTAGATTGCAGAATAGCAAATGGGCTATTGCTGCTAGAAAGACACTTGCAGTGGATTCGGGTGGGGAGGCCTCCGAAGGAGATGAAATTGTGGTGAAAAAGAAGGCGACTAGGACTTCGAAGCGAACTCAGAAGAAAGCGGTGATGGAAACACCGCAGGAGACTTCTGACTTGAAGGTAACTAGTCATGGGGAGGGTGCGGAAACTGCCATTTCAGCGGCTGGTAAAGGTTCGAAGAAATCTCTGCGAAGGACTCAAAAGAAAGGTATTGTCTTCACTAGCCCCTAATATATAGCACAAGGGGCTTTTGTATCAGGGAATGCCTATCGGTAGCGTGTTTTTGAACGTCGAATAACTGTTAAGTGTTAAACTCATATCAGAATAAGCAATATGTAAATATAGAGAATGATGGAAATTTGATAGCTTAAAAAATTGACTATGAAGACTGTTTGTTAGTTTTTTCATCCCTATCGCTTGCAATCATTGATTCGTAGCACAAGAGGCTTCTATAGTAGATAATGCCAATGTCAAATTATGGTTAAAATCATATCAGAGTAAACAATATTTAAATATGATGGAGTCTGAGGAATCTTGGATGCATAGAAATTTTCGCCGTTGACATGGGCACTTTTTTGTACGTTTTGCAGAGTTCCCATTTGTCTCAATTGATTACCGCTAACCTGAAAGCTTGTTGGTTATTGTCCAGCTTCATCTGCTGCTGCTACTAGCTCAGAGGAAGTGAAGGCTGAGAAGAAGGTAAGGGGTAGGAGGAAGACTAAGCAGAAAGAACCTAGTGCTGAAGATTTGGTCAGTGAGAGTGAAGTGTGTGTGACTGAGGAGTCAACATATGTTGCAAATATTGAGGATGAGAGTGAGGAAGAACTGAAAATAGATGAAGGAGAGGATATTAGCTTCACATATGGTTGGCCCCCTCTTGTTTGTTGTTTTGGTGCTGCACAACATGCTTTTGTACCATCAGGAAGGCCTGCTAACAGGCTTACAGATTATGAAATACACGAAAGAATGAAAGATGCTTTATGGTCGCCCGAAAAATTTGTGAGGGCTCCAGGGGGATCTGCGGGAAGTGTTGCAATTGCCCTTGCAAGCTTGGGTGGTAAAGTTGCTTTCATGGGAAAACTTGGAAGTGATGACTATGGTGAGGCCATGCTGTATTATATGAATGTCAACAGTGTTCAAACCAGATCAGTTCGCATTGATAGTAAAAGGGTAACAGCAGTATCATATATGAAAATTGGAAAAAGGGGCCGCTTAAAAATGACCTGTGTCAAACCTTGTGCAGAAGATTCATTATCAAAGTCTGAAATAAATATTGATGTTCTGAAGGAGGTAAAGGATTTCAGTGTCATTCTGAGAATACATATATAGATATGTGTGTGTATTGTTACTCATACAGTTGGACCGTTGATATTTGTTTTCAGTACATATCACTAATTTTTGCCAATCTGTTGATATTGTTGTGTATCTTTTATCCATGAGTCATGGACTCATGGTCGGTTGTTCAACTTGGAAGTTGGAACCATCTGAAAAGGGGTCTTTGATTGGATCATTCAATTTTTTTTTATCATGTCTCTTTTCTCCATCAATTTGAAATAGAAAATGTTGTTTTTTCATCATCATTTATTTGTTTTTATTTAATCTGTTATGGATTCAGAAGACTGGAATTTTATAGTCAGTGATCATTGTTTTTCTGTAGTTGCTTTTTGTTCAAAAATTTATCAACTTCTCGATATGTCATTCTGGAAGACATTGATAAAAAAAAATTTAAAGCTATAAAAAGTGCATATACTACTAATTTGATTTCATAAGGCACTGCAGATTCTGTAAAAATTGAGTTTTGAGAACCCATTGTGCAGGCAAAGATGTTCTACTGCAGCACACATTCTCTTCTTGATCCAAACATGAGATCAACTACATTGCAAGCTATCAAGATTTCAAAGAAATTAGGGGGAGTTATTTTCTATGACGTAAACCTTCCATTGCCGCTGTGGCACTCCAGCGAAGAAGCCAAAACCTTCATACAACAAGTATGGAATCTTGCAGATATTATTGAAGTAACCAAGCCAGAACTTGAATTTCTCTGCGGAATCACGCCCTTGGAAGAATTTGACACCAAAAACAACGAT
The DNA here is from genome assembly GCA_946598075.1 of Artocarpus hirsutus. Taxonomy (NCBI): domain Eukaryota; kingdom Viridiplantae; phylum Streptophyta; class Magnoliopsida; order Rosales; family Moraceae; genus Artocarpus; species Artocarpus hirsutus. The sequence continues at coordinate 47,331 of CAMOHE010043789.1, read as the reverse complement.
AAGGCGAAATTTATCCATTATAAACCAGAAGTGGTTGAACCACTTTGGCACGAAAATCTCAAGGTAATGTTTGTGACAAATGGAACCTCAAAGATACACTACTACACTAAAGAGCACAATGGGGCTGTTAAAGGGATGGAAGATCCCCACCTTACTCCATTCACTCGCGATATGTCAGCATCTGGGGATGGAATTGTTGCAGGTACATTATTCTATGAGCGTGATCATTTTCTTCTGGTAAGAGTAGAAGAAAATGGTTGATGCTTGATGAATCACTTAAACTTATTTTTCCTGTAGATGGTTGTTAATATATACATGTAAAAGGTTTTAAGAACTTCTATCTCTGCCATTCAGACGATATGAAAGTCTTGCAGGACTGTAGTTAATCTCTACCACAACCATTGTTATACTTTTCCTAAGCTAATAATATTTTGTGACGTGTTCTTTTTCAGCTCTCCTGAGAATGTTGACTGTTCAGCCTCATCTAATAACTGATAAGGGTTACTTAGAGCACTCAATCAAGTATGCAATTGATTGTGGGGTCATAGACCAGTGGGTCCTTGGACGTGTGCGTGGCTTCCCTCCAAAAGATGATATGGAAGTTGTTCCTGATCCAAATGGCATAAGATCAATAACAGAAAGGGAATACCGCACAATCAGTAGAGCCTGTCAGTAATTGATCCTGCTTGTAGCAGTGACATATATTCTCTAGGAAGGCTTAAAATTTCCCCCCTTTTAAAGTGAGTTCTTTTTTCCTTTTTATTTTTTTATCCTCTTTTTGACAACTGGTATTGTGTTACCTTTAGTTGTGAACCGCCAATTTTGTATTCCATTGATAGATCACAATCTCACTATTCTTTTAACTTTTAGAGCTGCTCTGTACCCTCCATCAAAAGGGGTGTTTCCATTCTGCAACCTTCTATTCCGATATGTGGAGTAATTTCAGTATCATGCAACTTAGACATTAGTTGATAAACTACCCTTCTTGATTTTTTTTCTTATTATTATTGTTTTCTTTTAACTTGAGAGGCAAGGATTCATGTATAGTTCTTGTCAACAAAAGTGCTCTCTTTATTATGGCTTGATCATTGTGTACGACAACATATTTAATTTTTTAATAGAGAATTTGCAATAATTTATAGACATTGAAAACACAATTTGAATCCCACACCCTCTAAAAGTCCTTATCTTGGATAGTATTGGAGATCTTGCTCACATTGATTAATTTAGGATAGTTGAGAGGAGCCTGAGCAGGTGAAGGATTTTTTTTTCCCCCCAATTTAGAGTATGGTACGATGTCAAATTACCTGTACTTGGACACATTTGTTATCCGTTCATTTAAAAAAAAAAATCAGGTAAAGTGGTAAAAGACTTTTAGGACAACACATTCAAGAAGGGCTAACTACAGGTTCAACAGCCTCCAGACCTACTTTTTAACTTTATTTCCCACATGCATCTAATAATTGCCCCGGACAACATATGGCCTCCTAAGCCTTAATTAATATAGCCAAAATCATCTCCTTATCTGTTTCCCAAGAGGATAAGTTCCCTGATGATAATTAAAAAAAAATTAAAAAATGAAAAAAAAAAAAAAGTAAAGTAAAAGCAAATTATAAAGCATTATCTGATCTGTTATAACCCAGAATGCTTAGAAGCAATGTATAGTTGTCATGTTATAAAGTGCTGGCTTGTATAAGAGATTTATCTTAAACTTAAGAGAAAATGAGCTTTTTAGTTTTCACTTGAGGCCCCAATTTTATCAAGCTCTAGTTGACAACAAGGATGATCACACTTCTCCAAACCCAATTGAGAAAAGGAAGACAAATTTTACCCAAAAAGCAAAAGAAAACCAAAACAAGGGATCTAATGAAAAGAGGAAAATGAAGCACAATAGCGTCGAATCCCTCCACTAATTACAAACATACACTTGGGAATGAAGAGAATCGACCCTAATCAGAAAATTGAAAACCATCAAGCTTTGAGGCAGCTGTTTTGTCCAAAAACCACACCAACTTCCCTATTGTTGGCTGGACCATCCTCGCAGGCACCAATGGGCAATCCGGCCCAACATCATCGTTTGCCAAGCGTACAGCATCCGCTTTGCTGTCTCCGGTCACAACCAAGGCCACGTTGGATGCAGAGTTAATGACAGGAAATGTGAAAGTGATCCTCTCAGGTGGTGGCTTGGGGGAGTTGGTAATGAATGTCACCCAATCATTTTTCACATCGAGCACCGGGTGGTTAGGGAACAGAGAGGCAACATGGCCGTCGGAGCCCATACCAAGAAGGATGAGGTCAAACTTGGGGCAGTCGCTTATGTCGGACACGCTGATCACGCGAGATTTCACTAACTGACGAATGCCAAACTCATACTCATTGGCAGCCTCCTCCGCCGATACCGAGTCGTTGATGGAGTGCACATGACTATGAACAATTGGTACCTGCAGAACCAAAACAGCAGTTGAGGATATAGTGGGCTGGTGAACATTTAAGTGGAAAATGGAAGGCACATTCTATATATACATTGCCACTAATCAAGTTAACTTTTAAAAGAACTGGCCATCTTTCACTTACAGCAGATAAATTTGGGGATAGATGGAACTGAAACAAAAAAAGAGACCAAAATCCGGTATTTCGGGTACTTTGGGGAAAGATGAGTTGTGTCAGCTCTGTTATACTCAACTCAATCCTTTTAAAAATACGGGCTTAAATGTCTTGAAAAGCTCTTAGATTGTAACAGTATCATGCATCGTTTATTCAAAAAAAAAAAAAAAAGAGTACTTGGTTGTTTCTGTCATTTTGCAGGTTCAACATTAGTTGAACTGCTCCAATTCAAAAAGTTTAAAGCAACTTATCTGCATTTTTCCAAGTTCTACTACACAATAGGAGCACAAAATTTAGTCCCCACCTTCATTCTCTTATTTAGTTTCTGGGTGGCAAATTGTGCTCAAAGTCAAAGAAATACCTCAAAAGTCCAAGGTGCAACCTTACAATATGTAATAATATAATCAAAGAATTAAAAAATCAGTAATGTGGAGCCTGCTTGTTATTCACACAACAACAACGCTCAAGGATTAACGTTCTATAGTAAAACCAGTTCATGGCGAAGTTCACACTACAGTTTGTCATTTTATGAAATTTACACCCAACAATTTTACTGCTTCAAAATTAACTGGTCTTATCATCTTCCCATCAAGATGATCCAGTCTTGTGCAACAAGGAGTATTAGGCCGGTTATAAGCTCCAACGCCGCAGACTCGAGAATATAAGAAGACAACTAGAAGAACGGAGGGACGATGAATTGACGAAAAAGTATAACTGTCGTCTGCTTCTTGGAGGCCATAGTCGTAGATGGAGCAAAAAGGTGAAAGAGAAATGTGCAGCCAAACCAAAGTAAACGACAATGGAACTTAGTTTAGGATCGGTAAGAAACAAAAAGAATGGAAGAACAACCACCATTCCAAGAGGGCAAAAAGATAAAAAGCACACATTTAAGTTTCAGTAAATCACTTTTCACTTAAGGGAAGGAGTACAGAACTGAAGTACTTATTTGGTTGCATTACCATGTTGACGTAAATGAACAGAGAAATACTTGCCATAGTCCTTCCCTATGCTTAGAAATTTTATTTTGTCCACAAAACTACAAAAAAAACTTGAATGTCTATTTTAAGAACATGGTTTTGGACGCGATTTGGCACTAGTTTTATTTCAATTTAGCGAGTCTCTTGAGAAAATTCTAAAATTTGAGTCAGAGATCTGGACTAATATGATTTGACATTACAACACCAAACCACACATGCAAGACCTAAATCTGCTAATTCTATTAATTAAAAAAAAAAAAAAAGATGTGAAGAGATTATCGTCTTCTTCCATGATTTTTTTTCCCATGTTTGGTTCTTAATAGGAGTTGAGAACTGGAAAGAAAAATGCATGAAAAAAAAAAAGTGGAACAAACCTTGGAGAAAAGACCATCTTTGGCAAGCTTGTAATTGCTATCAGCATGGTTTTTGGCCACAACACGCTCATCAGCCCAGAAAATGTACCATTTTGCCCAGTCTACAGTCTTGTTATAAGGAGCTTCACAGAGTTTTCTGTTTTTCCACCACAAATTTAAACCAAAAAGCAAAAAAAGACACCAAGATCATAAAAACAAAAGAAATCAAAGCTTGGTGAAAAAGGAAGGGCATTTTGAATGATACCCCATTAAGCCAATGAGAGAACCACCAGATAAGGCGAGAGCAAAGACACCTCTCTCCTTCACTGAAGTCTCAGATAGTTCAGCTATGTAGTCTGCTAAATCAGTTCCAAGCTCATCCAAACTTTCATGAATCCTCAACTCCTTATCTTTACCACCCCCCAAAACAGCCATGCTTCCCAAATTTTCTACTATTACTCCAACAAAACCAAAAAAAAAAAAAAAAGAAGAAAGATTTGAATTTCATTTTCATATGTTAAGCCTATAAAGTACAAAGAAATTTGTCAAAAAGATGAGAAACATAACATGACATGGAATGGAATGCCATTGAAGAACACTAGGAGACTAAAATCTTGGATAATTTATGCTCTATCTCAGGATTAAATCATTAAAATTTGCAATTTTCAGATTGATTTAAAAAAAAAAAAAAAAAAAAACATCCAAGTCATCCTACAAATGGCCTTAAATCATAACAAAAGAAGAGGATGATCATAGTCCAGAGATCATCAACATGAAACAACCCCAGATGAATTTGTTACGGCAAACCAAGAGAAACCCAGATCGTGAAACAATCTAAATTCTCATTTCATTAGAGGGAGAAAGCTTTACAGGACAAAAATTATACACCAAACATAAACAATCCCATGCAGTATAAAACTACTGAAAGTGCTTAGACAAGCAAAACAACAACCAAACATACGAAAAAGAAAAGAAAAATAAAAAAAAATGGGGGGTACTTACAAAGACGAAGAAGAGAGGAAAAATGAGGAGAGAGTGGCAGAGAGAGAGAGAGAGGGAGGAGCAAGAAACTGACGAGGATGGAAGGTGGGTATCAACACGAAATTGGTATATAGCATATATATAATAATAATAATATCATACACAACTCTACTCCATTTAAGGCCTATAAATATATCCATATATACATGTTAGTGTGTGTGTGTATAAACTTAACTAGAAGTTGAGAAAGACTTTGCCGTCTCCGCTTCCACGTGCATCCAATGATCGTGACAAAATACACACACAAACACACAGCGCAACTCTCTCTCTCTCCCTCTCTCTCCCTCTAAAGTAAACGGATAAAATTAATAGAGAAACCCAAATTAATTAAAAAGTAAATAAAACCCATCTCTCTCTCTCTCTTCTAGTTCTACAGATGATCAGAAAGTTCCTCAAGTCCTAGATCCTCTGCTACAACATGTCTTAAGGAGAGGATGGAAGAGAGCAAAACATAAAGCACAAGCAATAAATGACTAACATACTTTTAGATTTAAGACCATTTAAAAATTGCCAAATAAGACAAATATCATATAAATTTTGTAGTAGATAACTGATTACGGATAACTAAAAACTATTGGCGTTTATTTTTGGCAAGGAAAGATGACGAAGAACAAAAGTCGTCAAGGATCAGCAAACACCTGCTCTTTCTTTCTCTCTCTTTCTCTCTTTTTTTTTTTTTTGGCTGAATAACACCTGCCCAAATCTGGTGCTGACAATTGAGCTATGTGAGCTTTTTGTCTGTCCTGCAAGATCAGAACGCAAATTAATAAATATATAAATAAATTGCTTCTCAATGCGGTAGTGGGATTTTATTTTCCAGAAGTTTATATACATATTTTTTTTTCTCTCCTTAAGAAAGAGGCGTCCACAATTCTTCTAAGAGGATACGTAACACCTGAGAGCGAAAAATTTAACAATGGTATTTATTAAACATAATGTTGATGTTGTAAAAATATAACGTGGAAAACTTGAATTATGTTATATTGTATAAATATTATATTTTTCATTTTTTATCTTACATGCTAGCAATCCCTTCTACAAAACTGTGCGAGTATATTTACATGTAATTTTTTTAATAGGAGTAAAAAAAAAAAATCTATCAATAAGTATTTATCTTTTAATTATTAAATTTATAAAATAAATAATTTTAATCAAGTCTAACGGTTTTAAAACCTACATCACCTTTCATCAAACCTGCGAATTCCTCTTATATATATTTACCTATTTCCTTTTTTAATTTCTTTTTTTTAAATAGCTTTTTAGTCTTCTTCTATTCCATTAAATCTTGGAGTTCTCTTTTCCCTTAACTTGCTTTTAATTTTCTTTGTTGCTTGTCATCCCCAACCCTGCTACTTTATACCTTTTAGATGTTTTCTTTAATGTATTGTGTGTCTTACACCTTACCCCATCTCACCTTCTTTGTCCTTGATCCCACAAATTTTATCCACTGAGGGAGGTCGTACCGAGCCTTGTATCTATATGTGTATTCAAAGACACCCAAAAAAGAAAGTTAAATAGTTCTAGAGATGATGATTATTATAAACTTTTTAGTCATTTAAAAATTGTCATGTAAAATTAAATAAATCTCAAATTTAGAAGTTAACTATGTGATTACTCATAACTACTAGTGATCATACCGAGTATATCATTGAAAAGTTATAAAAATGTATCACTTTTGTAGGCACCTTATGATTATCTTTGTTGAATTCATTGTTAATTTTCTGTTGAGAGTTTAAAATTGTAAAAAAAAATAAAAAATTAAGGAATAATATGTCAACATTAAAGTTTAAAGAGTAACCTTTTGTTTGGTTCGTAATTTAATCTGCAGCTCAAATGTTTTCTGACACTGATTTTTTAATACAAAAATTTGAATTTTTGTCTAAACTTATTGTTGAAACCTATGACCAAAGCATGCCCACATGGTTCAGGAACTAAATGAGCTAACAACCTTAAAATGAAGGTGACAGCTTTAAGGAATAAGTATGAGAAGAATAATATGTAAGATTAAAAATAACATGTAATATTTTATAGTTATAGTTATTCAGAGGGATGGATTAATAGTAAAGACAAATTTTGTGAGAGATTTAAAGACCCTTTATTTATAAAGGTTTTATGTGTGTAAAAGGCTTGTTTAGGATGGCTTTTTAAAAGCCATTTTTGGGTTTTTGGCTTCTTAAGTCTAAAAGCTGTTTCTATAAATGTTTAGATGAACTGTCAATAAAACTTTTGCTATCTAAAAGTACTTCTTATCAAAACCATAAATATAGCTTCTTAAAAAAAAACTTTTAAAATAGACCTGAAATTTATACCAGAATATTAATAATACATTATAAACTTTAATATAACATTTTTGTAACTTTTAAAACTAATTGAAACTATTTTGACACATTAAGGCTCTTTTAAATATAGCTTCTTAAAAAAGCACTTTTAAAATAGACCTGAAATTTATACCAAAATATTAATAATACATTATAAACTTTAATATAACACTTTTGTAACTTTTAAAACTAATTGAAACTATTTTGACGCATTAAGGCTCTTTTAAAAATATGATTCTAAACATTTACTGAAAAGCTACACATTTTTCTTCTCTTCTTCTACTAACTAAAAGCACAAGCAGAAGCTATGTCAAACAGGTCCAATAAGACTTTTAATTGTTTAAATTACTTAAGCGTTAAAAAAAATCAAATTCTAAATCCAGATGTTAATTTTTAAAATAATGTCTCAAATGTCAAGAAAATTATAGGATATTAAGAGCATTGGTTTGAACCAATTAGTTTAAAAAACCGTAGGATGTGAAAGCTCTACACTATAACTTGCTTTTATTTTACTTCATAACATATAAAAATTTTACACCGTTTAAGATCAATTATATTGGTTAAATCGATGCTCCATGCATCTTAGAAGATTTTAAAAACTAAATTATCAGTTTTTAGAATTAAAACTAGGTATCAAAGATCAAAAGGTTTGGAAATCTTGAAAACTTTTACCTTCTCTTTTCCAGATAATCTATTTGAGAAATGTTACCAGCATCAAAAGCATCCATCATAACTGGCAGATTGATATCCGCTCCATTTTTGTCCCACATGGTCCTATGATAAGATGTTGATCAACGATCATGACAAATGTCCTTAGCACTAGACATTTTAGGCTACACTTTTTCTTTATTTTTCTTTTTTTTTTAATTATATTCGTAGAAAATTGATCTTTTTCATTCAAGAGAGACTAGCAAGACTATGATACATGTTTTTCCTTTTTCTAATGCTAAATAACGTTTAAATGAGATTTCTACAATAGCGTATAAAGAAATACCATATTTATTTAGTTTTGTTTTAAATTGATAAATATTGTATTATATTTGTTTGTCTTCACATTTTTTGTTCACTTGTAATTTTGATAAAATCTAACTTTAAAAATTTTTAATGTACCATAATAGAGTAAAAAGCTTCATGTTTTAAAATCATCACAACTGTTAAAACTTTTGAAACTTTTATCGGACGGTAATTAACAGAAAAAGTGACCTTTTTTTTCCCAACTACTTAAGTTACATTTTTAATTATTAAACAGTTGAAAAAAAAATGGTAAAGAAGAAAAATGAATTGTACCCGTTTCTCTAATTTTCTCCCTTGTTGAAATCGTTTATGCTATTTCAATCTTTGTAAATAACCTTAATTATAAAAAAGCAAACTTTGTGTCACCTTTCATAGTGTTTGCACTGAATATATCATATCAGCCATCATTTTCTTTAGTTTCTCCAATATCCGACTTCCACCACCACAGATTAGAAAAATAATATCATCAAACGCAAAACGATGATGAATGCATCAAGAGAACTAGAGAAGTTTTGGAATCTCTTGCTTTCAAAATCATGAGGCAGCGATCTTCAAAAAAAAAAAAAATCAAGAGGCAGTGGGTTTGTTAAATTTAAATTTATTTGTTCTCTTGAAATTAAGGCCCCATAATAACATCAATGTGCCTCCAAGATTGACATTAAGGTGTTTGGCATTTTATTTTTAATTTATCAATTATAACTATAAATAATATAATTTTTTTAATTTTTTAATGACTACAACAAAAAATTATAAAATTATTACAATATAAAACCTTCAAGTGTTATAGTTTTTAAAAGTGAAACTTCAGTTATAACTGAAGCGTTAAATCACCTATACGTTTTAAAATTAAAGAATAAACGTTATTACAAGGCTTAAAATTGGAGAGAGGAATGAAATTAGTCCCTGTTTTAAAATGTTTCTTTTTAAAGCATTAAAGCCACGCAAACAACACAACAAATCAAAACCCCACATCATGACAAATCAAGTTTGCAGAATCTTAACATCTTCAAGCCTGACAAACCGATGGGGTCTTGGCATTGTTTACTACTTTTAATGAAAACACCGGAGCAGCATGACATGAGCCATGGACCATGGCCCTTGCATTTGGCTTTGGCTATGCTGACGTCACCCCTCCACTTTTTTTTTAAAATAAAAAAAATAATCCCAAGTTTGAAGAGAAACAAACACCTTATGCTCTTGAATCGCACTTCCTTATTGAACTAGTTCTTGAGAGCAACTTTTAAACTTTATTATGGCACTCGACAAATATAACATATTGAGGGAAAAGAAAACTTTTAATATATATATATATATATATAATCAAATATAGGGGTGTTCTCCCCTAAATATATATATATATATATTTTTTCTTATATATATATATATTTTTAACTTTCCTTCCCTATAAAAAGTGGCTATCTAGTTAACTAATTCTAAGGTCTTGGTGCTCTCATTCTTTAATTGAATTCTGCTTCTTTAAAGCTCACTTGATTTCCTAAATTTGGACCTTGTTTGGCTAGCAATAATGGAAGTACTGAATTCTAAGAGCAAAATATTGACCATTACCATCAGCATGTTTTCTTATTTTACTTGATTTGTTTATTACATTTTGCAAGTCGATTATAAAGATCACATATTCTCTTCCCACGTAACCAAACTAATTCTTGTCCATTCTCCTATGAATGGGACTATAAGAGGAGAAAATGAGCATGAATTAATTTTATATATATATATATATAAAGATATGTCTTTCTTAAATAGAGACACATACCGTCAAGGTAACCGTATACGTTTATGACAGTTGAATCTAATCAAAATGTGAAAGACATGTTATTTTTCTGTTTCCACTGTAGAAATTATCAAAAGACTTGAAAAGATGTTCTTCAATGCATCCCACTCCTCAATCATAGTCTTTTAGACAAGAAACTAGACCTTCTTGGAAACCAACAAATTATTGTCTTGCAATCTCCAAACATAAGTGGAGTACTTTTGAACTCCTTATAAATCTCATCAACCAATTTTTTTTTTTACCTGATTCTATTGATTGGGAATAATGAAAATGTTTGTCTTGTAGTCACATGCATATACAGTTACTACAAAACACATCTTACGTTCTCCAATGGAGTTAAGTACATATTGATCTATAGTGGTCCTAGTTTATGTTTTTGGGAATAAATTTCACAAGAATAATTAAGAATAAAAAATATGTGGGCTTGGAAGTTCTCTTCCTTTACGTACAAAAACCCAATAAAGATTAAAGAGTACATGGTCAAATAGGCTGAGAGAAACAATTATGAACTGACGTGTGTTTAGTATTATGGTTAGAATTATAAATATTGTAACATATAAGAATTTTATATTATAATAATTTTTTTTATTTTTACTGTAATATGTAAGAGTCTTGCACTTGTATTGTTTTTAACTAAAAATTTGATTAAAACCTATTAATGCGAAACAGGCTCGAGTTCCAAATGGTTGATAATGAAAGGACTTGTAATAAATTTCCCACTCAGGGATTCTTTTGTGGGAGAAGGAAAAAATAATAACAAAAAAATCATAAAAAAAGCGCTAACGTGTGGGATCTAAGTTCGGCAAATTCTACTATTTCAACCACCAAACGTACCCAAATTCATATTGCATATGGTATCTTTGATTACTTTAGAATAAAAAGCAAACCATAAGATTGTTGAATAACAACAAACGGGCATTGCAAGTTATGCAAGTTGTAAATAACATATTCAATATAAAAGATTCGTTTCTTGAATTTTCTCCCAAACATTTTAGATTAGTGTTTAGGAGCATTGGTTTGACCAATAATTCAAAACATTGTATCATGTAAATGCTTTACTCTGTAGTTCATCTTTTGTCTTACACTGCAGCAATGAGTGTTTTATATTATCCTTGTGTTGGTAGCGGTAGTCTACACTACTTTTTCAGTTATAAACAGTATAAAGCTCTCGCATGCTAAAATAACAAAAAAAAAACCTCTATAATATAAAACTCTCATATGCTACAATAAAAACAACTCTAACCAACGGTTCCTATCACCATATCGAACACCCTATAAATTCAAACCAATGCTTTAAACATTATATAAGTCTAATAAAATCCCTTTGGGAATACTCTATGTGCTGTTTAGAAGAATGAAATTTTCTGATTGGGACCAAATACTATAGCATGTGAGAGCTTTTTATTGTTTACAGTTAAAACTATTTGGTTGAAACCACATACTTAAGCACCCTACTAGTTTTCTCTTTATGTGAATGCATGTAAGTCCAAAATAACGCCAAAATTTGACTTGACATTCTAGAATCTAACAAGTTCACTCCTTTAATCATGCTCTAGTTTTCTCTTGGCTGTTAATACCAAAAAACTCAAAAAATAAAATAAAATATGGCCAAATTTGGCTTGCTGGTTCATGCCAAGAAGTCCAAAGGCACGTCCCATTTCATTTTGTTCCTCAATGTTTAATAACGTCCATCAAACTCAGGATTTTTCACATTGGTTGGTCCCCAATTATTAATAATTATTCAACTCTACGATGCCTCATACCATAAATTTCTGTAAAACGTCTAGATTTTTTTTTTTTTTTGGTTATAATTCAATTTCCTCATGAAAGGTAACAATTATATGATACCTTGGCACTCCCTTTAATCTAGGGAGAATAATTAGTCAATGCTTAATGTAAATATCCAAGTCCCACATATTTTGAAATTGAAGTTGATTTTATTTCCGAGAACAAACAGCTTCCTATCCTAGGCGAATTCTAGAATTTCTCATCTCCTTTAACGTTTCCTAATTTTTTAGATTTTATTATTATATACATTGTTTTGTTTTAAATTTCCTAAGTTTGCTGCTTTGTTTAGTGTATGGTTTCAAGCCTCGATTTTTCTATTTAAATTCCACATTATCTATGTTTAATTCAAGGGTCTTTTACTTTTTTATTACTTTTTCATACCTTATATTTTAGGTTTATTCAAATACTATATCATTGGTTTTTTGATGTCATCGAATATATTCCTTTGTATTAAATTTAATAAATAAATATATACCTTTTCTAGATTAATCGTTAATTTTAACCTAACAAATTGTCCACAATACTCTCAAATTGAAAAATAAGAAAACTTTAAAAACTAAAAAAAAAAACTTTATACTAAAGCTTTTCTTCAAAAAGAATAAAATACCCTAAAAATGAGTATTTTGTGCATCTTTGTTTTTGTTTCCTTCTTATTTCTTAAAAGTTTTAATTTTGTTCTCTTTTCCTTCATTTTAAATGTCAAAATTAACTATTAGTTGAGATAAATATAAATTTGTATATAAAATCTAATATGATGATATATGTTTGATGAAATTAAAAAAAAAAGGCATGGTATTTAAATAAATTTAAAACAGAAGGTATAAAAAATAAATATCCCTTAAATCACAAAATTTTGCTGCATCCTTGACGAAATAGCAAGTAGGGTTTCTCTCTCCCCCTTGAATTATCAACTGTCAACCCACCAACTTGAACAGGAAATCAATCAACCAAACATTTACGGTAATTAATCGTTTGATTATTAGGGTTGGACTCACATGTTAGGTCTCAAAATCCATCAAACATAAATTAGGTTCCTGTTCAGCTTTTGAAAGGTAGGGATCCATGTATTTCAGGCAAAAATAATAATCAGTTTTCTACCAAACAAATAATAATAATAATAATAATAATAATAATAATAATAATAATTAGTTTTCTTCCAAGGATTTCGTCTTTTTTTTGTCTTGAAATTTTTCAGGTGCTACGGAAAAAAAATTTAGCGGCTGGGACAGCTATGTTGATCTACCTTTGGGCCAGCCGGTTATCAGTACTTTTTATTCTATTACTGGGGGGTGACCTGACAGCAACGGACTACCGTGATGGTATATAGTTAAATGTTCGAATATTGGTTATCTTTTTTGCCGGTCTTAAATGTAAAAATTTACGTCTACTAGCTTAATGTTTAATTTATGGTGCCTGAACCATGCGGCCACATATTCTTACTGCTTACATTTGGTGAAGTTAGGGTGACATGCTCATCATCATGGAGTAAGGTCTTAACATACAACTTTCAACAAATAATTCTCTCAGCATCTAAAAAACCCTTTTATAATGCCCAAAAGATATGATATTACTAGTTGCTTCCTTCGCAGACTTTTTTATTTGAAGGAAAAAAAGTTAGTATTTAGAAGTGTAATTTAGACCATTTTTTATTCAAAATATTGTAACTATTAAAAATTTTCTACTATAATTACCAAAATTTTTACAATATAAAAGGTGCGAACCGCGTCAAATACTACATTGGATTCCCCTTTTATTGTGTGTCTTGTTTACTATAAATCATACATATATTGTAACTAAGTTAACACACTGCAAATTTATCTTTTCAATTTTCCGTACCTCTGTTAGGTGTGGTAGTAATGTTTTTGGGCATCACCTTTGGGAGCTCATGCTCATAGACTGTTGAACCGTCACGCTATTATCTGAGCATCTTTCTTTTCACAGTCAACATCTTCATTAAATTTTCCTGATAGGTACATTTGTTTAAAATCAAGTATCCCATTTGGTTATTTCGGAATATCATCATTTCATGATGACAACATCGACTCTCTTTCTTCAAATTTCAGAGTCACAATGGGCTATTAAAGTTTATCGTCAACAGCTTCTTTTGTTAAAAAAACATTTTTAAGCAGTGATTGAAACTGTTTTTTCAATTCGGTCAAACTACAATAGAGTACCTTTTTAAAGAATATGCTGTGAGTACGTTGGATAATACAATTAAAACTAAAAAATAAAACAGATTTATTATAACAGTCAAAATTAGATAATTAAAATAAAGTTGTCCAGCGAAACAATAGTTGTTTGGCTGTCTTCCAAAAATTAGAGCCATTGGTTCTTATTCTTTTTTGGCAAGGATTTTTATGCTAGAAATGACTAGGGCGCATATGTCAAAAATCAAATCACATAAAAATTTACTCAAAAAGGACATACATATTACAAGATTTTTCTACATTAGGGCCTCATGTCGTGGTGCATGTTTTTGACCATCTTGTCAAATCTTATGGTTGAAAAATAAAACTCTATTAATATTTTATTTTTCAAACTTGTTGTAAAAATCATCAAAGCCACATATATGTAGCTGATAAAAATCTGACAATTGAAAAAATGTGGTTGAAATTCTTGCATTGACTAACTATACACATAAAATATTTACAGAGACAACTTATACACGTTCACATAATGCTATTGTAGTATCCACAAAATATTAGCGTACGTCTCTTTCTACCCAAAGAACTGACAAATTTAACCAGGGGCTTGAATGAAAGAACCGGGAGATGAGATAACTTACCTGACAGTCCGATAGAAACGTTTTTCTTCTCACTAATTATCCCCACATATATTAGAAGATATTTTCTGCTCAGATAAGTACTAAAGAAGCTCTGCTACAAATACCAACTTGCCACTAATAAATTGAATTCGTCATGTCTGTGCTCTTATTGGCTGGTTTTCAACACGTCACAACTTCTGCCAATGTTGTTATTTTCAAGTAGATGTTAACGAAACCAACCTTCCTTTTGGTATATCTTTTCAATTATTTTGATTCGTTCACAGTATAAAGTCTGTAACAGTCGCAATCTAAACCAAAAATAACTTCAGTATAAAGATACAACAAAGACAGCGTATTGAACAAAAGTGATTCAAACTTGGATGAAAAAAGAAAAGATATAGCCAAAGAAAAGCATCCCTTAATGCATGGTAACCTTAGTCTGCTAGCCGATAGAGTTGGATAACCTAATCAGCATTTGTCCCATTACAGAAGAAGAGAAGGGAGAGAGAGAGAGAGAGAGAGAGAGAGAGAGAGAGAGAGAGAGAGAGAGGTCTAAATCACGTTGATATAAGATGAAAACAATCCCACTTGTTGTTTTGTGGTCCACTTATCTATAATGAGCCTACTCCATTACTTTGGGGTCCTGCCAAAGAGGGACATGTTCTCTTTTCAATGACGTTACTCTTTCACTTTGATTTTTTCCTCTCTTTTCCTTGTTTTTTGTGTGTTTGGATTATTCATGTTATGTATGTACCACATGCGTATTTGCCGCTTATTTCAAACTCGCCCATCTATGCTCGCCAAGATTGTGACCTGCAAGTTTTAGTGTTGATGGGTTAGTTTTGTTTCAGAAGAACTTCTCCGGTTCTTTAGATAGGAATCTTTGTCGATAACGTAAGTTTTAAAATTGTTAGATTTAGTCAAAATCATTTTTTATCTATAAACGTGAAGATTAAAAGACATACACCATTAATGAGTATCTTTTTAGGTTCTCGTTGAAGAAATTGCCTTGTTTTTGCAAAAATTGTGATTTTCATGCTTTTGTCTTTTCACTAACACAGAGCTTTAAACAAACTCAATAAAAATCCGACTATTCAAGACTTCTCCGTATGAATAGGGTATTTTTTTTATACCATATCACTAAATTCTTCTTAAATTGTTGAACTAAAGATGAATCACGGATAAAAAGAAAAGAAAGACCTTCAAAGAAGTCCATTTTTTAGCGCTTCCTTTGTACTCTGGTGCTTGTAAGGTTGTTTTTTCTTAGCCGCAACTTTAATGTTCACAACAATGAAAAAAGTCCAACCAACATAAGTAGGAGAGAGAGAGAGGGGGGGAGAGAGGGAGCAATCGAAAACCAACATGCAACCACCTCTCTAATTAGGACAAACAGTAGATGTCCCAACTCTTATTTAGCTTTTTTTTTTTTTTTTTTTCTTTTGTTTTTCTCTAATGCTTGGTGTGTTTCTCTTTTCAGTTTTGGCAAATACCAACCTATTTCATCTTTGCAAAGCCCCACAGGTCTTTGCCTTGAAATGAAATCTATATAATTTGCTTCCTGGTAAAGGCTCAATTTGCTAATTCGGTTTAAACCTAAGACAAAAATCTTGGAACTGGACAAACCACAAGAAACCATGGCTGCTAAAACTAGATGAACCAAGGATGCTAATAAATCAATCATTAAAATTTTTAAGTCAATATTGACCTTGAGACTTCAATGAAGATGCTACATTGCGTGCTTTGATTCACTTGTATCTGAAGTATTCAAATTTTCACTGTACAAGCTAGCTTACATACGTTTGTGGGGACATTACTTGAAAATCCTTCCATTGACTTTGAGGGCATCATGATAAGAGAGATTAAAAAAAGAAGAAAAAAAAAAGAGATGAGCAATAAGTTACTCGTTAATTCGAGGAAAAAGATATTAAAGATTCAATTATTGCTTGATTAGACAGAGTCCGGGCAAATTGGACAATGACATATTCTTTTTAAGAGAACAGCTCTGAGGCCACTGTACTGGAAATTATGAAATTAATTATGTCCGTTATTAGTACTTATTCAAACATATCAAATTAGCAATTAGAGAGAGGACAAAAATAGCAGTATTTGGAGACAGGATTCCATTCAAAACTTGTGATGGAAAAACAGGAGATAGAATACAGGGACAGTGGACATGTTATACAAACACAAAGAATACCATACATCAAGATTTATGCAAAGCCTAGAAATTGGCATCATGACTTTTGCAAACCCATTAAATAATCCGGATCCTTAAAACCCGAATCTCTAATGGTCCGTTTAGTAAACAGATGCAAATTAATGATTTGATTTAAGTTATGTGATTTAAATTATGATTTAAAGTAACGATTTAAATTGTTATTCAAATTAACGTTTGAATGTATATTTAAGGTCCATTTGGTAAATGAATTCAAATAATGATTTGATTTGAGTTAGTATAATTTAAATTTGGATTTAAGTTAGTGATTTGAATTGTATCCGAATAGACGTTTGGATGTGCATTTAAGTCCAAAGAATACTCGAATCTAAATTTGAGTCTAAAAAATTTAAAGAGTTATTGAAACAAACAGGCCCTTAAGTTTTAATTTAAGTATAAAATAAAATTAAAATTTGTGTTCAAAAATGTAGTAAAAATAGTTTTTAATTTATTAACAGATTTAATAAAATCTTAATGTTAATGATCTTAAAAAATATACAATATGGATCTTAATTTATTCATCTTTTCATTAGAAACGCAATGAAAAAAAAATCATCTTAATTAGATATCAAATGTAGAAGTTATGATTTTTTTTTTCAAATATAAAAAAAAAATTCAACTTTTACTGTAGTAAAGATATCCGAATATCAAGAGTTTAAGGAAATTAGAACTCTAAAACTTGAATTCTTTTTACTTATTTGATTCAAATTTTGAGAGAAACAAACACGTATTTGAAAGATTCTTAATACTTGAATCCAAGTTTAAGTCCTTTGAATCTAATGAATACACAAAACAAAGATACCCTAAGCCTTTTTCGCAGCATTGACAACAAAAACAGGTAGAGCTAGATAGCGAATTTCACTGCTGAACGTATAGGGATACCACCTTATGCAACCCAAATGAAAGTTCTAATCTCCAATCCTTCTCTTTTCGGCTTAAAGGCCGACCTTTCCGAAAAGGGTCCCTGTTTTCCTTCACATTAGCCAACCTCCATATGCAGCCCTCCGTCTCAAGGGACTCTAGTAGAAATACACCATTCTTTTCTAAGCAATTAGGGTCCTCACCTTCTATGTAGCATACTCGCATAGGCATGTCCTTGAACCGTTCTAGGTCATCTGGTACCTTTAGTAATCTCATTGCCCCGGGAGTTGATACCTTCAAAACAGAAATTCTTCTGTTTATGCTTTGTGTTTTTATGATATTAAAATTAATGTCTAATTTCAATTTAAGCAACTAGAAGTTGTCCAAGTAAAGCCACGAAAGAGCAAGAGAGCAATTAGCTAAGAATGTATTTACATCAAGACCCAAATCGTCGGGTATTTCTCCAAGTGCTCCAACTTCGTCTAATCTCTTCTTGTACTCCCTATTGTATCTTTCAAGCTCATCCATGCTGGGACATCCGTATCTGATCAAAAGCAGAATGGCATACACCATAAGAATAACCAACACAAAAATTAAAGTCAATTGGTCAAATGAATTATCCTGCAAATGCTTTCTCCTCAAATCTAGAGAGCCAACAAATCCAATAACAATTGCACAAAACCACACAAAGAAATATTGAAAGAAAACAATATAGAAGGCCTCAGCCAACAATAAAATAGTGATAATACAAACTAAAAGGTGAAAATTCCTAAACAGACAACAGATGGCCCATTTGGTTCAAAGATTTGAACATAAATTAATTTTTTCTGAGAGAAAATGGTGAAGCGAAATGGTTTGGACTGTGATTCAAACTCATGAAACAAACAGGCCAAGAGTTTTTCTTCTTTTTTTGAACTGGGGTGGGGAATTTGAACTCTAGACCTCAGCACTAGAGGTAAGGGTGTGAATTTACACCAGGCAGCGTGCAACTACTTATAGTGTTGAATGCAAAGCAGATAAATCAAAAGGAGCAGAAAAAATTTACTTGTGTGACAGTTTGTCAAGTCTAACATAGACATATCCGCGAGGAGTAGTCTTGAATGCAAAGATTTGGGTGTCATCACCAAATTGCGACAGCACCTCAAGGGCAATGGAAAGAGCCCGCTCACCCCATGGAAGACCACTCAATACAACTCCACCACCATCTCCTCCATCACCATACTATTCATTCATCAAAACTATCATCATTAGAATTAACTAGTTAAGTTAAAACATGAAAGGGTTAAGGGACCTGACCGAGTGATCTACAGATTTTGCATTGTTACCTCAGGCTCAGTTTCATCCTCATCTTCCCATCCGTCTGAAGTCTCTCCCTCTTCGTATCCATTCCGAACGTTCGTATCTTCATTCTCTTTGTTGGCAAAAACTTGATCATGAGCGAAAAACAAGAGAAAAATAAATACATCAACATAATCATTCTTCTCTAATCTTCCAACATTGTATACCCACAAAGTGCATGGTGGAGAAAATCTCACTCGTACTATTGAAAAGCTCTAAAGTTCACCATTTTAATCAATAACAGCATTTTTAATGTTCTAACAAAATTCAATACCAGGAGTACCTGTTTGGTTGTTGAGGAAAAATGCAGGCAAAATAATAAACTTATTAGCAGAAATGTACAAGAAAGAACCCAGTCTGAGAAAATAAACGCAGGCCTATTGCTAACCTAACCGAATCTGTCTGGGAAACTACAGAAACCACAGGAAAAATAAAAATTAAAAAAAAAAAGGCGAAGAAGAGAGAGTGTACCTGAAAAAGGGTCGTCTTTGTTGTCCACAAAATCTTTGGAGGAGCTGATTTTTAGAAACCGGAAAGCAGCGGAAGACAAACAAGGAGGAGGAGAAGTGATGGAAGTGGGTTTATAAGGAAAACGAGAAGAAGAAGAAGAAGGGTCGTTGAGAAGGGAAAGTATTTGGGGTGTGGAAAGGCGTCTGAAAGACGAAGAGGAAGTGAAGAGTCGAAGTCGGCGAAAATTGTTAATCATTTTAATAATCTTTGCCTTTGCCTTCGCTATTTTCTTCTTCTTTCTTCCTCTCTCTCTCTCTCTCTCTCTAGGACTTCCCAGTCAGACTCGCCACCGACCCAATTGCTTGGTTGCCCATCATTTCCCCATTACAGAGTTTGATGTCGTTTTCGCTAAACCCCGCGAAGTGTTTCCTGCCTTTGATCTGGAATCTACATGTCGTGTCTGGTTAAAGATTAATGTCGTTTTTTTAATAAATAACGGGGTCCATTGGCATGAAAACTTTTATAAACAAAGAAACGACTAGATTTCGATGCATGCCTGTTGTCGAAAACAACACATATCTTAAAGTCTGCTGTTGTTTTCCGATTCCCGTTCAAAACAACACATTCCATAGCGCTCAAAATTTTGTACAACGTTTGAGATCGTGGTGACAACCAATAAGTTAAAACCAAAATACATACTTCGACATGTAAAAAAATTTATACTATAATATACTTTCATTTTATACTTTAAAACCTTACACTATAACACATCTTCATTTTATACTTTATATCATAACATATAAAAACTTTATACTACAACAGTTAAAACTAATAAGTTAAAACGGCCTTGTCAAACAAAGCATTGATGTCGTATGATAAGAAAACGACGTGTCCTCGCATAACTAACTGATTACGGAGGGACATGAAGTTTCGCAGAACTTAAACCAAAGAAAGGCACAACTTGGTAAAATCTCGTTCATCCTCGAAATTGATTTTTCTAGAAACGGTTATAAGAAAGTATGTTATGATATTCAAGTACTAACACCCAAAAAAAAAAAAAATGCTATTTGCATGTTGATCAAAAAGATAAAAGCAGAAAACAAACGGCATAAAAATATATATATGCAGAGAAGCTGCCCTGCTTAAGATATCCAACGTTGCTCTCACCAGCCCCAAAAGTTAGAAGTGTTGCATGTTCAAATAGAATGGAAGAAAAGCAATGGTACAAATTTGAAGCCAGTAATTATCTACAATCGGAGGATGGTTCTTAGGGTGTCACATAGGTTTTGAATGGTTTGTTGCTCTTGAGTCGCTTGCAATTCCTGAAGTGGCATGTCCTCATAACACCTGAAGCCATTCAAAGAGCAAAGGACGGGATTACACTGCTGTACACGGAAATCGAAAGAAAGCGAGACGAGTAGCACACATGATGTTACAAGCAGAAATCGAGACCCATTTTTCAGATAGAGGTCACTCCGAAAACGTGAGAACTTAATTATATAAAAAATATATATATTATACACGAAAAATAAAAATGCAAATCTTATTTACGTACGTTTTGTGGTAAGCTAGAGCCTGCGCCAGATTCAGCAGTGTTGAACTTGAAGTGAGCCTTTGATAAATACTTGGGGGAAGGGGCATCTGCAGCACATCAAATGAACAAACAGCATCTGTAAAATGCACAGGAGCACAAGCTCGCCCTGCGGCACACTAGCAAAGAAAGGAAGAGAGAGAACCTCGTTTTGCCCTCTTCTACCCTTTTTGGACTGTGGATCACCAGTAAAAAGCTCCTGAAGTGCTTCCACGGCTATGGTTCCACCATTATCCCGCTGTGATCCTCCGAGAACATTGTCTGATAAGAGGGCAATAGGAGATATATCCGTTGCCCTCAAAAATGGGATAGGCACAGTATTGCCAGCAGCATAAATCGAGAAAAGCTGCAATGATCATTAACCCCAAGTAATCAGAACCTCCTCATGCTATTATAGATACAATCATGTATGTTAAGTCGGAAGAGAGTTCTGAGTCACTGGCATCTCGTTTCTTTTTAGTTTTATGGCATTTTATGTTTTCTCTTCAAAAATTGTTAGTGTTACTTTCTATGTAACTCTTCCTTTTTAATAAAATTTTGTTTCTTATCAGAAACATATATGCCTAAACACACACACATATATATACATTTTATTTATGGCACAAGGAGCAAGAAGAATGCTCAAAGATAAAAATGTCAAACAAAAAAAAACTAAGCACTTTTGTTTCTTATCAGAAAAATACACACACACGTACATGCACGCACACACGCACACACATATACACTTTTTTTTTTTATGGCACAAGGGGCAAGAAGAATGCTCAAAGATAAAAAGGTGAAACAACAACAAACTAAGCACTAGTGTTGCCATTCAATAATTCAAAACTAGTAGTAAATAATAAATAAAGCTGTTAGTTGACTTCTACGTTCTCATGAATGAGTCTGAGATTCAAAACAAGTGATCTACAGAAAGTTGAAGCACTATGACTTCAACGTGATCATTACATTTATATTGGTCATTAGCAGGGAAATAGAAAGTTCCAATTACTAAAATGAAGATAATTTAACTAGGACCTGAGATATTGGCGTTCTCGCTTTTAAAGCATGCTTCAGAAAGTAAAAAAAAGCTGAAATTATTGGGTATATCAGGCAGTTTGAACAAAATTTACCTTATCTTGCAACGCAAAAGCTTTTCGGCTGACAGTTTCGCTCTTCTGCATAGTACCAGTCATGCTACTTCCACCTTCAACCTGAGCACGAGAAGAGCTTTTGGTTTCAAAGTCCCGGTCAGAATAGCCTAAAAGGGATGGAGAAGGTGCCTGTACTGTCTGGGCAGGATGTAAATCTCCAATTGCATTGTTATTTTCAGAAATACGTCCTGGAATTTCCACACTGACAGAATATCCCAATTATGTAATGCACTCTCTAAGGTATTAAGATAACTCTTAAAGTCTTAAATGTATAAACAAGAGATATCACAATAAAGGAGAATTTATATTTCCACTAAAATAAGGTTAAAACGTAATAGTAATAACTTTTTAAGCATTTAAATAAAATAAATCAAAAGCTCAGCTCAAGTAACATTGAGCTCATGCCATTTGAGAATATTTTCAAAATCATACTATGACAAAAAAGGAAGAAAAAGAAAAAACCCTCTTTCCAAAAAAAAAAAAAAAAAAAGATAAAACCCTCTTTCCAAAAGAGAGAACATACGAAAATGTTTTAAGAAGATACAATATAAACCTGTTGATAAATACTAAAAACGGTGAGAGAAGTCGCAGTAGGTATTTTTTTTTATTCAAATATATTGCAAGCGAAGTACCTAGGTTCTTGTGATTTACTAACAGAAGGGCTTTCAAGAATTCCTGGAGCACGTGAAGGTTCTTGAACATTGGCGACTCGTGAAGCCGTGGCTTTCTCATCAATTTCGTCTCCACCATGAACTATCACTGTGCCAAAAATACCTTTATTTTCAACTAGGTTAGAAAATCATGTAGGAATAGAAAAATGCACTTTTTAAACATAGAGATATCAAATTTCAGAAAAATGGAATCAAAATTATGTATTGCTTAATTTTTAATGGTCTAACTGGATGCTATTTCATTGAATCAGTCCAAAAGTAAAAAGCACGTTCACCAAAACAGCAAAACCCTACCACCTTCCTCAGCACAGAATTTTCGTTTCATATTAAACAACAGGGGTCAAAATACCTGAGATCATTCAACCACGTTGGACATAAACTTTAAGAAAGACGGGCATACCTTCTGCACCCAGCTCCACGCCATCTGACACCTGCTGCTTGCTTAAGGTGTTGGATGTGGGACCCCCGTTTGCCACCTGCCCAACATTTTGGGCCTTCGATGGAACAGTGTCTCCATAATCCTCGTTCACTTTAGGAGCATCCAGTGTCTGTATATTTATAAACCACCTTAAAGATAAATTTACACGAGAAAGACAGGAAGAGAAACTAACGAGATAAATTCATACGCTATCTTCTGGTACAGCTGCAGCAAGACTTTGCGCTTGTAAAGCCAGCGAGGCCCTAAATTGCCTGGCCTTTTCAATCTTTGGCAACATTGCAGATGGCCTATATTTGCACTTCTCAATAAATTTATGCTACTTTCACATACATGAAAAGGTAGCTTGAAGTCAGGATAAAAGCCCAGAAACTGGAATCTTATTGCATATAAAGTAACAAAAAGCAAGGAATTTAGAAGTGACCCCACACAAACAATGTCTGTTTCTTTCTTTATTTATTTATTTTTGGGAGGGGGAGGAAAGAGTAGGTGTAGGCTTTAAAAATTTTCCCAACTGATGTCCTAGACATAATATTAGCCATATAATTCTGTTAAAGTAACCGAAATCAGCAACCAGAAACCAACCACTCTAATGTCAGAGAAAAACTACAAACAACTCTTAATTAGAAGAACATATTAGTTCTCAGCATCTAGTAGCTGGTAAAAAAAAATTAATATTATGGTTCCTCCATGACTGAACCAAGGGAAAATCGTAACATTGTGCCAGAATTAATTTTCAGTTCCTTCGTCATTTTATAGGTAAAACAGAAAATCCATGATGCACCCTATGAACCATGTTCCACAAAATTCGAGAAAAATAACAAAATTTTATGCCTTATAAAGCACCAGAATAATATATTAAATCATTAATACGCTACTAGGAAAGCCACTTTTATAATTAATTCCAGACGCACATTTTGGCTATACCTTCAACATCTCAGATGCAGTGGGACGTAAACGTGGTTCTTTGGTTAAACACTTTGCTACAAAATCATGAAACACAAGAGACCTGAAAAAGAAGACTCTCAATTAAATGATATGATGTAGAATTTCCAGATTGATATGAACTTCATGTGTAACAATTGGAAGCAGAAATTCTTGAGCATTTTCCATAAAACATCATTAATAGCTAGAAAGGATTGTAGATTGAAAAGGGATGAAAAAACAAACCATTTTTCTTTATCCTCAAGCATCGGAGCTGGCTCAATGGATATCATGAACAAAACCTATAAATGACGATAAAATGTTACCCATAAGCTTGTCAGTCACAATTGGAAAAGTAAAAATAAAAAGGAATAAACACTTACCCTCATCGGGTGCACTGCAGATCTTGGAGGAAGCCCCTGAAATTAAAGGGACAAAAAATACTTCCATCGATCATTACTAAGAAAGAATCTGGCAAATCAAAACCAAAATCTAACCCCAAAAGAAAAAAAAGGAAACAACAAGGATGGAATTATCGATCAATATATAATCATTTTGTTCACTGATGGTGGTACAGTAATTACCTATGCAAGATGAACTAGTCAATAGATGATAATAATAACCCAATAACATTAGTTCTTCTTTACACACCAGGCAACTAACTTATCAGGTTCAAGCATGCCAATAATACAGCTCTATAACAATTTTTGCAACAGAACTAAAGTATAGTATTCTAAAACTCCCAGGCCACATAAAAGGAGAAATATAAACAATTTACAGTCAAAGTCCAAAAGATGCCGGCTTTCAAATATTTTTCCAGTAAAGTGACGAACACATCACACCCACTAGATATTACCTCTGCCATTTCAATTGCAGACACGCCAAGAGCCCATACATCGACCTGGAGAAATCAAGTCCATAGAGTGTCACAAACACCTTTGATTAAAAAATCATAATCAATGTCAAAACCAAGACCTTGAATTATTTGCCAAAACCATGTGGTTTCATACTCTTACTTCCATTCAATAGGATATCCATAAATAGTCCCTTGACCCTTCAATAAATAGGGTAACAAGATTTATTGACAATTAGTTATCGATTCTTAGTTATACCTATATATGTGAAAGAAAGGGACTTTGATCGTTAAACATTGTAGTGCCCGGAATCCCCAGATCAATACAGTTTAGAGCAAACGCTACACTACTATGTGGCTGAAATGTGTAGAAAGCTTAGTATTCCTTGTTCCTATACATTCACGTAATTTGATACACAAGATTATGTAAATGTGCACAGAGAGGGGGGCTTGGAGGTTTGGGGCAGGGGATTTAGGGTTTGATCCCACTTGTAATCTTTCAGAATGGCACATGGCACATCCTATGACATGTGCTATTTAAAATTTTTGGGGGGAAAAAAGATCATACATATGTGCTGCAAATCTTATCAGAGACTCTGACTCTCTCCATATATACAAGCCATGTAGTTCGCATCAGAATGAAGAGGGAAGTACAGAATAGGCCAAGAATAAGAAGGGTCTTAACAAACAATCCCCAGGATTAGAAAATTTGATACCTTTCCATCATAACGACTTTCCTGAATAACTTCTGGAGCCATCCAATGTGGAGTACCAATGAACTGCAAATAATAAAGATGTTCAATGTCACGGAAAAATATCAACCAATACTGAGCTGCCAAGATCCACTTGGAGTCGTGGAAATATGAAGCGATTCATTTATTCAAATATTAGCAGTCGAGAATTCACATAAGACTAATTTCCCGTCAATTGGTACATGTTGCTTTAAACTTGTTTAATGATAATATACCGTGTTGCGCTTTGACATGGTCCTTGTAAGTTGTGCTGCAACCCCAAAATCACCTGCTCATTTTGTCAACAAAAAATAAAACGTAATATTAAAATCAGCTTCTAATTTAGTGCAAGAGGAATAGAAAATCACCAAGGACCATGGTGCAAATACTTCCCTTTCTTTGCCACCTTAAAATATCAAATTTAATCCAGCTTAACCAAATTATGGACAACAATTATCACGTCATTCTAGAAGTAAGCTTTTCAGGAGTTACGATAGTGTTCTAAACAAAACCAACGGTAAAGAACAGTAAAGCCTGACATCACTCAGTAAAATAACTACAATTTAAAAACCAACTAACCAAGACAAACTAAAATCTATCTGCCATAGACTAACTGATGAAGCAGACTCACCCAACTTGACATCCCCTTGTTCAGTTAACAAAATATTTCCACCTTTGATATCTCTATGCACCTTGAAAATTGAGTGCAAGTAAGCAAGCCCCTACAGAAAACAAAAATGATCATACCTACACTTGTTAGCTACAAAACTTAGTGTCAATAAGAAAAGAATTACAAGGAAAAAGAAAGGATTGATAAAAAATGAGCATATATGGTAGCAGCATTAGAAAAATCGAATCAGGAGAAAGATAAAAAAGGCACCATTGGGCACTTCAGTGAGTACTTCCAAATACAACTAACAAATC
This sequence comes from Artocarpus hirsutus, assembly GCA_946598075.1. Taxonomy (NCBI): domain Eukaryota; kingdom Viridiplantae; phylum Streptophyta; class Magnoliopsida; order Rosales; family Moraceae; genus Artocarpus; species Artocarpus hirsutus. The sequence continues at coordinate 20,559 of CAMOHE010043789.1, read as the reverse complement.
TAAGAAATCACGGAAGCCCTATTTTTGCCATAGAAAGGGCCAAAAGGTTGGACTAATTAATTACATTCACACATGTTTGAAGAAAAATTATCTTCACAAAGCTCAAACTGAAAGTTTAACAGGTTGATCTTACCTTGAGCGCTTCTCTACAAATGTATGCTATTTGATACTCCTCCAAAGGCTCCTCGGTAACATTCATCAAGTCGGCAACACTTCCACCCCCACAGTACTCCATTACTATCTGCCAAGATAGCAAAAAATAGCGGTCCCAAACTTTAAAACATCCACACACGAAATATTACCAAGATAGCTGTTTTCTTGTGAGATTTCGACAAGTAAAGATTTTCTGCATTCTTACCCAAAGATACTCTTCTCCTTGGTAGCTACCAAGGTACCGAACAACATTTGGATGACTACATTGTTGCAACATCTCTATCTCTCCTCTGATTTCTTCATATCCCTCCTCCTGAAAGCACATATATGATTCAATGGTCAATCTTTTCAACAACTCACTCACAAATTGACATCGAAACTTAATACCCAAGAGAATAACAAATAGATTAGAGGGGGAAACCCTCACCCCCTCGCACAACGATATGACTTTGATGGCAACCAGCTCCGAGGTTTTTAAATCTCTGGCCTTGTAAACTGCACCATAAGACCCTTTCCCTGCCATTCCCCATAACCAGACAACCTTTCTCAGCAAAATTACAAAGTAAAACGAATAAACAACGCACACTGATAACTTTCATTAAGACAGTTCCACAAGCTAATTAAGCATAGCAACACAAATTGTATATAACCAAATTTCCCATCACGAAAAATCAAGACTCGCGGAGCAATCAGCTAATAAAAACGCTTAACCCAAACGCACTGATAATTTGAATTTCGACAAATCACCAACCTCGTTAAGCAATTAGCAATAGCAAAATGCATTTATATAGTGTGGATTGTGATAAAATAAATCACCAAGATTAAAGAGCAATTAAAAACACGAAAACCGTAAGTTAAAGACACTGATAATTTGCAAATTGAAGAACGACAATCTCACCAAGCTCGTTGAGCAATTCGTACTTGGTTGTCGGATCTTCCCTGGTAACGCTTTCGGGAATCGAACTGGACGACATTTTCGTCACCTGCCGAGCCTCTTCCCCCTGCGACGATCCGCTCCCCTTCCTCTGCTTCCCAAGCCCTAAATCCCCCACCGCCTGCATGCTCGCCACAGCCCTACTCATCGTCGATCCTGCTGCTCCGCCGCCGCTAGTCCTCCTCACCACCGTCCCGCTCACCGACTCCCTCTCCCCCGACCGCACCACAAATGTCGAGAATCCATCGTCGTCGTCCTCCTCCTTCTTCTCCTCGTCGACTCCCGCCGCTCTCTTGATCGTATTCCCAAGCCTCGCGTCCGCAAACGGCGAGCCGCGAAGGGGATGCGGCGGCGGCGGAGGAGGTCCTCTCCTCGCGGAGGAGTACGAGGAAGAGGAGGTGGACCGGCTACGAGGGCGAGTCCGATCGGTCTTGACGATCATTGTGCCGAAATCGTTCCCTCCGTCGTTGTCGTCGTCGTCGTAGTCGAAGTAATCGATGGAAGCTCCGCCGCCAAAGTCCTTGGGGAGGCGCTTGAGGAGAGGAGGGAGAGAGTCGTCTTCCTCGTCGGCGGCGTCGCCGCCCTTGTAGACCATTGTCGCGTAGAGGTCCTGGTCTTGGTCCGAGGTCGAGGTTTTGTCGGTCTTGGGGTTGAATTTTTCATCGTCGTCATCGTCGTCGTCGTTGTCGTGGATGACTACAGTGGAGTAGAGCTCGGGTCTCGGCGGGACTTTGCGGGACCGGCGGGAGGTCGCGTCCTGATCCATTTCGGAGCTGCTGCTCTGGCTATGGTGGAAGACAGAGACGGAGAGATTATTCGACAGTGACTGTTGGACAAGACAAGGTCATGGCTTGATCGAGCCGGAACCGCCGGATTCGAGCCAGCTGTTGTCAACAGTTGCGACTGCAGACATGAATGGCGATCTTAGTGGGCTTTTTGGGCTCCTGGCCTGTTATAGAGAAAAGAGAAATATGGTGATCTTAGTGGGCGATCTTAGTGGGCTTTTTGGGCTCCTGGCCTGTTATTAGAGAAAAGAGAAATATGGTGATCTTAGTGGGCTTTTTGGGCTCTGGCGTGTTGTTAAATTAAAATATGTCTCTAATTTATAATAATTTTACAAATATGATATCATTAAAATTATATATGTAATTATATAATACAATATGTAATATCATTAATATAATTACTATATCATTAAGGATATTTTTAAAATATTTTAAATATAGTGTTAGATTTTAATTTCATAACAATAATTTAGACACGTATTGTAATTTTTTCAAATTATATATGGTTAATGAGACAGTTGGCCCAATTACGTTTATTGAATTAAAATATGACTCTAATTTGTAAAAATTCTATAAATGTCTCATAATGATATCATTAAAATTATTTATATGTAATTATATAATACAAAATGTAATATCATTAAGATAATTACTATTTCATTAAGGACATTTTTAAGATATTTTAAATATTATGTTAGATTTTAATTTCATAACAATAATTTAGACACATATTGTAATTTTTTCAATTATATATTTACACCTCCCAAATTTTTGTCCAAGGCATCCAAAATAAGGGACGATTTGACAAACGTGTGTAATGCTCTCTTTTCGAACGTCACAGATGTCATTACATTCATTCATTAAACCATTAATTGAAGCAAAACTATTATTAATTATAACATATATTTGAAATCATAGTTTGGAAAAGCATACCCAGGATCCATAAATACACATTTTTTTTCTTTTAATTCACGAGAAATTATAAATTACTTAATTATAACAATTCACTTTTCCATAAACATCTAGTAAATAGTTTGTTAATATCATTGAAAATTAAATTAACCTTTGAAAACAATAATAAAATTCTTTGAACACAGTTCGGCAGGCCGAACTTTGGATTTCGGCAAGCCGAACTCGACCGGCAGGCCGAAGCCCGAGACTTTGCAAAATGAGATTTTAAAATCAACAAGATCAGCAAGCCGATACTTGGCAATCGACAGGCTGATTAAAATTCTTCGGCAGTCCGACCAGTAATGGTCGGCAGGCCGAACTGTTATAAAATAATTTGTTTTAAAACAAGTTTTAAAGTTTCAAATGCGGAAGAAAATTTATAAAATAATAAAAGACCATCAAAAAAATATTCTCAAAATTATAAAACATATCCTTAAAATTTTTAAAAATTATAAACATACTCAGAATCAAAAATCATGGATTATTCCATTAAAATCTATTTCCTTGGCGTTCTTCCATTTGCAATTCTTCTTGCTTAGCTCACACGCCTGTCAGTGTCCTCTGCCTACTACATAACTTTCTTACCCTTATCTGCAACATGATGTAAAACTTGAATAAGCTTATGCTTAGTAAGTACATTGTAATTCTCACAACTTAAAAACATTTCATAAACATAATCAACTTCATCATTATCATCATCATAATAGTGCACTAGGCACATTTTCATATGAACATATCTTTCATTACATGAACCATATTAAAACTTATTCATTTTATCTTAAAGGCCCAAGTGTTGCACCATAACATCATCATCATAGGCGCGCCGTCATGAGAGGAGAAGGGTAGCTAATCTTAAACCAAACGTGACACATAACATAACATAATATATCATTGGGTGTGCAACACTTATTTAGGTGATACATATATACATACTTATACTTTCATACTTTGAAAAACATTATCATGAAAACATGCATAAACTTTCATGCCTTAAACTTCATGAAAATCATCATGAGAAATCATCATAAAACCATTATGAACATAGATTTCAAACCTTTATAAAACATATCATGTTGTAGGTGAGAATGTACTTACCTCAAAAACTTACTTAACCTTATCTTGTAGGTGACAACGCCACGGTCTCGATGTGCTCACTTCTCATTGTGTTCATGTCATACATTCATAAAATGGTAATTAACATTTATTTTAATGAATTAATTATCATAACATAACATCCATAACATCATACATACATACATTTCTTGAAAACATAAACTTATAACATATTTTATTAACTTTAAAACATTAAAACAACACTTTCAACATACTTATATTTCTGACCTTTATAAATTTAGAAATTAATAACTTTATATTCACATATAATTTGAGTACCAAATTTGGCAAGAACATAGATAACATATATACCTATCACCGTGATTTTTCTTTAGTCATAATAATTTCATTTAATAATTTAAATAAATCACATAACATTCAACATGAAATCTGCCAACAATAGTTAGGCAGTGAACAAATTTTATCTCAGGTCCATTTATCATATTTTTATATCATAGAAAAATCTACAAAAATTATCACATGTAATAAACACACAAAACTATAATAAATTCAAAAATCACCCATAAATAAATTCCTTATGCCTCAAACCGTGCATTGGAAGTCAGAGATAAAAATAGCCACAAACAATTCAGACAGTGAGTTACATGTAATAATTAGTGCCAAACAATTAAAATAAACTTATTTGGACCTCAAAATTCATATGATATCATTTTAATATACACTTACAGTAGCACAAAATTTCTCATCTCCAAATAAAATTATATAATCATACAAAAATATTACACAATAAAAGTTTAACAAATTTACTGTTTAAACAGTCTAAATACCTAGCATCCATAAAAACTCCATAACTCATAAAATATTAATCAAATCATCACCATATTTTCCAGTCCTTTAATGTCCACCAAATTTCGTGCAAAACAACATTCATTTGCATTAAGAACAATAGCCATACATATGTGCAACATAAACAGTCAGCAACAAATTATTGTGAGTGACGAAGAGAAGAAAATCCATAAATTTTTATAGAAAATTCGAAATAACGTGAAACTTGGAGGAATATCACATAACACATGCATAAATAACATATAAAAATTTCAGAGCAAAATGACATTCCTATACGAAGATATAGCAGTTGGCTTAAAAAGACAAAAATTTCAGAAATGCTGAAAAAAATAAACTCTTACCTTAAAACAAATTCTTCTTAAAACTCCTTGAATTAACGCCAAAGAAAATTCAATATTTTAACAAATAATAGCAGGGGGAATTTGAGAGGAAGAAGAAGAAAGAAACGTGAAGAAAATAGAGAGAAAACGTGAGAGAAAGAGAGAGAAAGAGAGAGCGTGATAAAAAGAAAAATTTGATTACGTTACAAAAGCAAAGTCTTCTCTCCATATTAATCAGAATTTTCTGATTAAATGCAAGGCAAAATTCATGGGAATGGAGGAAATTGAGGGAAATTAACGATTTTGTCGAAATTACCATATTCTGCCTTTGTAAAATGGGAAACATTATCACAAATTTTGTGAAATTTCTGCTGACTGCTTGTCAGCTGTCATCAGCCTGTCGATCTTTGAAGTCCGGCATGCCGACAATATATCATTGGCCTGCCGTTTTGAGGATTGTCATTTTGGCCTGCCGAACTAAATGGTCCGGCCTGCCAGTCTGCCTTAACACACAAAAATCATCCAAAACATTAAATTATCATAAAAATAATGATTAAACATATATCATTAATAACATGAACACTTGAGCATATCAATTCCACGTGAGCGTCACTTGCCATAACACTTAAAATAAAATGGTTAGTACTATTATATCATATATCATAACACATATCATAAATATAACACTTAACGTCGTTATTATCATAACATAATCCGTTAAATAAAAATTAGACGGGTGTTACAACGTGTCTGGTATTAGTTGATTTTTATCAATTTTTTAGTTCAAAAATAGTATAAAATTGTCATATGTTATAATAAAAACAAAAATATTGTTGCAGTGTAAAGCTTTTAAATGCTACAATGTTTATAGTTCTAACCAATGATTCTACCGATCATGTCAAGCACCAAGATTATTTTTCAATCTTACTAGATTTATGAGCAAGTTTGAAACATACTGTTTTTAAAGATATAAAAATAGAATTGACCGTAAGTATTATAAGATTACAGTTAAGCAAACAACTATTATTTAAAGATATGATGGCCATTTTGTTTAGGATAAATTATATGAATTAAAGCATATCCAATGCAATGCTAAATTGATGTGTTAATAGTAAATTTAGTATTTGAGTAAAAAAATACTCCAATGCAATGTCATTTTAATACTAAATTTGTTATATGCTAAACTTTGCTACAAAATTTAACATATAGCAAATTTGGCATTTGATTCTTATTAGTTAATAGATTAATTTTTTTGTTTTAATAATTATAACATTCTCATTTTTAACTATTCTAACATAAAAGTTTATTTTTACAAATTTTAAGGTTCAATAATTATGATAAAAGACAAATATAACATTTCAAATAGCATTATGTATTGAAGTACGAAATAAAATAACATATTAAATATGCTATTTTTACATTTTTAATGATAAATATAACATTAACATTGGCATTTGTATTTGCATTATATATGGTCTTAGAAAGAAAATAAGTAGCAGAATACGATAGTAATAATGAAGAAGTCGTATATTACCTAATTTACTTCAAAAATAATCAAAATGTAAATTTATTTTTATCTTAATATTCAATGTCATATAATTTTCAATTATCCCTAGATACACCATATGCTTAAACTATTTTATTAAAAAACTTTTACTTCCCTTTTTCTTAGTGGCTAACTTTCCATTTGAATGATTTTTCATTCAAATCACAATTTGAATTATTCATTACCTATTTTATCATTTTATTATTCTTACTATCGGAACTGATATTTTTCAATGAATGTAAACAAAAATCAACCAAAAAAAATAGATTCTTGGAGTTAGACCCAATTTTACCACCACTATTGGTTTTATTCGTACTTTTCTTTTCTCTTCTTTTCTTTTTGCTTAAAGTATTATCGTAGTTGTCATCATAGATGAGGGACCATCAAAATTTAGACACTATTAGGGTATTTGAGAAACTAGTTTAAACTATCGGCTTTGGATTTTAAAACTGTAACATATGAGAACTTTATACTATAGCTTTTTATTATATTATGTGATAGCTTTGCATTATTTACTATTTAAAATATTAGTTTGAATTACCGTTCCAACTTTATACGGTAACAAATTGGTCATTTTTTTTAATTGAAAGCATATACTTTTGCATCAAAATTTCATGCACATTGGTCTCTCGATTTTTTTAACGAAACAAAAATTCTCTTTTTTAATTCAAAATCTTTATGCAATAAATTCTTAAACCTAAATAAATGATAACAATATATGCTATGCGTAAGAGTAATTATGGAATTGTATAAGTTTTTAATATTAAAATAAAATAACTTAAAATTTTGATCATTTTGAGTGCCTTGATAAAAATCTAGGTGTGAATATAATTTTCCCTATAAAAATTACAAAAAAAAAAATTATAATACATGACCAAATTATTTATATGAAATTGAAATTTAACACTATTTAAAATATCTTGAAAAATCATTAATTATAAAGTAATCATTTTAATGACATCGTATTTTATACTATATAATTACATACTAATTACTTTAATAATATTATTTTGGGACATATGTAGAACATTTATTAACTAAAGTCATATTTTAATTTAACAAACATAATTAGGCCACTTGTTTCATTAACCTTAGAAAGAGGTAATAGCGATACTAGTTTTTTGACTGAACTTACAAATCTATAGTAAATTATCTTTTATTGACAATGATTTTTTTTAACTAAAATTGACTTATAATTTGCATATGAGAAGTTGATTAATAACATGAATGAATATTTTTGAGTAATTTAACACATATTTATTGTGGTTAATATCTTTAATCAAGTTTTTATTGTATTAACAAAATAAATTAACTTGGTTTAAAATATAAGTTTAGGTTATCATTTATAAAAAGATAATGTTTATTCTTTTAATTCATGACCTATTTGCAAATCACATATTAATTTCAGTTAAAAAACTAACATTACAATAACGAGGCGTGATTTGATACAAATTTGTAAGTTTAAGATGCAACTTCCTAAAAGTAAAAATGTAAGGGGAAATTGAAAATATACTACCAATTCAAGGGCAACAGTGCTTAAAACCCTAAAAATAAATAAGAAATAAAACATATCTATTTCCGACCCTACCCCACCTCAATTTGGTCTTAATATTGAAAACAAAAACATTTGCTACAGGAAAAAATTTGTATAAAAAAATTTAAAAACAAAGAAAGTTCATAATCTTGAATAAGAAAAATGAGGACAATTAATTAAAGCTTTAATATCACAGTTTTCTTTTTATTTTATCATGAAGACTCCAGAAATTATTATTAATCCACAAAATGTTTACCACATGGGGACAACCGCTCCAATGTCAAAATAGCCATGTGAGCAAGCACAAAACGCCCGCTGGACTATGTCATGAGCCATAGCATTACAATTCTAGGAATCCAAGCAAAATCAACATCAGTGAAGACGCTAGCCATATCTAAAACTTCATAAAAAGTGGAGAAAACTACCAAGTTAGGTGGTGGAGTTACCAAGTTTAAAGCTTCAAACACATCACTTTCTGCAATGATAGATCTCCATTCATAATTAAAAGCTAACTTGATAGCAACAATTTCATCATCCATCACCACACTGCTCTCGCCTGGGGACATTCCCATAAGACGCCATTTTTTTCTTCCTAAAAATTAGACAGCAATTGATTCTATAAGCCTTTGAAGAGTCTTTCTGTTTTTTAACCTGTAGTTGATTGCGTTAGAATGCAAGAGTTTCCATAAATATAGAAATTTCTATTAAAGAGCTTTTAGGGTGCTTAATATATTGGTTTAAACTAAAAACACTATAAAGTACTCATTTGCTGCACTATAAAGCAAAAAAAAGTAATAATATAAAGTTCTCGTATGCTATAATGTTTAAATCAAAAATTTTGTCTCATATCAATATACCAAACACTTGTTTCTCCGTGGCTCCTTTCAAATAACTTGCATTTTTTTATTCATCATCACCAAAGGGAAGCACAAATTTAAAGATGTGTTCACCATTTTTATCTCAAGCTTCCTGTCACTCTCCTATAGCTTTCAATAGTGGACTTAGACATTTTTTTTTAAATTGAAATGCCTCTTGGTAAGGAGTTTACTCACCAAACCAGAATTCAAACCCTTGTCCGTAGTGGCAAGAGATTTCCATTTGTGAACTAGGCTCTTCCATGGAGAACATTAACGCAAAAGTACAAGCACAAGTGCACATCTTTAACATACACACATATATATATATATATATATATATATATATAAATAAATAAATAAATAAAGGGAGAATAGTTTCGCGGTGTGCTTTTAGGACATTCGAAACTCAGAACATTTCATTGTTTCTTTTTGCGAAACCTTTTTTTATTTTTTAGTCGAAACATTTTTTCCTTCAAAAAAAATATTTTTTTGATTTTTTAGTTTTCTTTTCCTTTTTTTATTTTCATTTTTTGTTAACATACTTAATACACTCCCATAGAGTGGGTGCTTTTCAACCAATATGAACTAAAACAAGAAAAAAAAGAGAGATTTAATTTTAGAAAAAAGGTTTTCGAACTTTCTCCCTCTCATTTAAGGAATAGAATATATTTGTCCTCGAACTAATAAGAATGACCAAAGTTAGTAATTTTGTTAAATAAATAAATCGAAAATATTAAATATAAGAAGTTGCTGTAGAAATTGATCCCTCAGCTAAATAACTATGTGAAAGTTACAAGTACTTCTCTTAAATAACTAAATAAAAACGTTAAAAAAAGAGTAGGTTCAGCTCATTCTAAATAATTTTTTTTGTAATAAAAAACATGTTTGATAATATTTTTTAATTTTTAAACAAGAAAATAAAAAAAATATATATTGTTGGCAAGTGGATCAAGTCGAGAAGGGCTTGGACATAGGGTCAGGGATGGGATTTAAGTTAGAGGTCTAGGTTAGGATGGGATCGAGATAGGGAGTGGAAGTCAAATTTAAGGTTGAGGACATGAGGATAGTGGCGGAGAGCCCTGCTCTAAGATATTTTTTCATGCCAGACCCTAAAATATTTCTATTGCTCTTTTTAAGCAGTTATTATTCTTGAAATTATCCAATGATCAGGTGTGCATGTGCCTTTTTTCTACTTCCCAAAAAGTTTTTTTCCCCTAAAATAGTTCGAAATGCACAGAAAAGAGAATCATAAACCAAATCATTCCATGTTTCATTGTTATGTTTATGTCATGTGTGTTTTTATTTTTAATTTTTATTTTTTGTAGAATTACGGTGTAAAAAACAAAGAACTATTTTTCAACTATACCACGTTATTGTGTTCTTTTTTCTTTTAAACATTTTATTCTTTTATCGATTAGTTTTCGTTTTTGTAACAATTTTTTGTTCTTAATTTTCTTACTTTTGACTTGTATGATGTTTAATAAAAGAATATATATATATATATATATATATATATATATATAGTACGAAACTTTCAGGGAAAAAAAGATTAAAAAATCAGTTATATTATCTCTAAAAAAGTAGTAAATCTTTAACAAATATGTCCAATTGATAATTTTGCATCTCAAAAAGCATAAAAATTAATATTAATAGGGTGTTTGGTTTCTCGGTTTCAACTAAAATTTTTAATTGCTACGATATATAACTCTCACATACTACGGTGTTGATTAAAAAATGAGCTATATTATACAATTATATTAAAAATTCAATTATTTCCGACAACATAGCAAAAGTATTTTTAACTTGTCAGCGCCAGCTATATTGTTGTTGCAAACACGTGTGAATTGGTGTGGAAATTACTGGCGCCGGATTACTTTGTGATGTGATTTGGTAATTGTTGTCACACATGTTTAAAGACATTTTCTACTTTATTTGTGAAGACATGTCATCTCTGCTGCTGTACTATTTGCGACGACAAATAATAACAGCGACAACATTTTCAAAGAATAGATTTGTGTAATTTGCGACAACAATTTATGTAATTTGTCACAAATAAGAGATCATTAGCGACGACATGTGGTGGCTAAAGCCTTTGTTTATATTAATGTGTAAAATTTTTACATAATACAATATTTATTAAGCAAATTTGGTTCTTTAAACAAATACTCCCAAACACTTTTTTAAAATTCTTTATCACATCAATGTACGGTAAAATAACCTAAAACAACTGGCTATCTTTTTAAACTAATGTTAGTACTTGTACTACTGGTATTTTATGAACGAATCAATATTTGTAACTGGAGCTCACATCTCTTTCAAATATGCAAAATCATCGGGTTAGAGGGTAAACTTTCGGCACTAGCTAGGGGTCCACTAGGCCATGCACATATTGATCCTTCAACTTAGTTTTCACTGCAATATCATGTTAATTAGGCTTTAATCAAGATTCAAGACCTTGTTTTTTCACCGTTTGGTGTCTTGTCGCTTAATTAATTAGCCGACACAAGCTTTTTTATCTACCTCCTAACAGTTTAAGTATTTTTTTTAAGACATGACTCTCTAATTATATATACTCATCAAATTTCTGGAATGGAGAGGAATGAAAAACCTTAGCTTATGTAAAGATCAAATAAGAATATATGGGTATATTTTAAGATAACAACAAATATTCGTGTTGTTTGGAACATTAAAAAGTTGTTTGGTTAGGATGTCCAAATCCCAATTGCATCTCATTCACAAAGGGGAAAAACCATGTAGAAGGATAAAGTGCTTTATATGAATAGTCCCTCTTTGACCATGGTATATATTCTCTTGAAAGAAAAGAATATGAATCCTGAGAGAGAGAGAGAGAGAGAGAGAGAGAGAGAGAGAAAAAATATAAGCCAATTGGCATTTTTCTGGAGCCTGGACTTGGGTTCTTATTCTTCAATGATTTGAAGGGGTTGTACTGTAAAGAGCAACTGATCAAATTCTAAAGATTGCAGGCTGTTTGGGAGCCTCGATTGGAACACAATTTGCAGTTTCAACTACAATTTTAACAGTATTTTATCTCACATGCTACACTAATGTTTTTAGTTCAAACTCTTAACTTAAACTCATTTACAAAAAGGCCTAGTATGTATTAATTATACAAAGACACTTGTAATATTTTCATTCACAATTGCAATATCATTTATATATTCTTATATCACTCAATTTGTTTTTATGTAACACTTAATTAATATAATGGAGCACTTATATTATTGAGTGTTACAGTTAAAACAAATTAAGTGTTATACAAACATATGCATAGTGTTTACGGCGAATGAAAAATTTTGCAAGTGTTGAGTTAGTCAAGGTGTGCTGATTTGAGACTTTGTCTACGTATATTGCACTAAAATTTATTGCCAATAGAAAATCCAACAACCCAGCTGTGTTATTTTCACTAATACTACCCAAAAATATAATAGTAAAACTTATGTTGTGGGTGTTTGAAAAGATGATGGGAACCAGTGGTGAGAACCACTTTTATTGTAGCATGTGAGAGTTTTACACTGTAGCAAATTTTTTTTTTATTGTTACTGTAGCATGTGAGAGCTTTTTAGTGTTCATAACTGAATTTGTGGTGGGAACTGAGTGGTTCCCACCACTCCCAAACACCCTCGTCGTGTTTCAAAAAAATAAGTTCATATTGTATGTACTGTTTGGTTCATATGATCACATTATTTTCCTTTTTTTTCCCTTTAAATGAATGCTAGCATTTTATTTATTTCAATTAATAAGAAATTTTTTTGGTTCTCACACGAGCTAGATAGAGTACTAATTCTAATCTTAATCACTTAATCAAGACAAACGAAACTTGCTTAAATAAATAAATAAATAAGATCTCGTAGATTTGGGAGTCGCAATTGAAACTGACAATTCTAAGTTCCAATAATTATTTCAAAATGGATGCTAGATAGAGTACTAATTCATTATTTCAAAATGAATGCTAGCATTTTATTTATTTCAATTAACAAGAAATATTTTTGGTAGTACTAATTCTAATCTTAATCACTTAATCAAGACAAACGAAACCTTTTTTAAATAAATAAAAAAAATCTCGTAGATTTAGGAGTTGCAATTGAAACTGACAATTCTAAGTTCCAATAATTATTTCAAAATATTTTCTCTCACATGCTACAGTGTTTTAATATCAAAGTCTCAGTTCCCATTTATTTCCAAACGATACATTAATATTTTATCTCTTGCTTAAGCCTTGAAGTTTGTAATTTTTTCTATGGGCAAGTTAGTAAGTTTCTTAGGTGGATACATACACATTTTGATTCTTTTAAAAGGAAAGAAAAAAAAAAAAAACAAAAAAGAACTTGAGAATGAAATCAACTAAGAAAGGCAACTATTAAAATATTGTTGGTCCAAATTTCATAAAATACAATCAAACGGAAAAAGTAAAGAAAAATAACTCCGAAGATATAAATGTGATATGTATATATATCCTTTCCTTCATTCATGATCTGATCGAAGATCCCCACCAAGCACGGGGAATCCAGCTTTATAGTAGATTTTCAAGTGGTATTTGTTTCATTCAACTACCACGCAACGAGACAAAAGATCAAAAACAGGGATATAAAAGCAAAGAATAAAGTGAAAGAGGATGGGGTTTATAAGAAACATGATAATCATGCATGATTTGTTGGTAATACCAATAGTTAATTACTCAATTTTTTTCTTTTTACGCGGTGACAATTGTTTGCCTTTGTAATTTTCATAAGTACAGGTGCCAACCTATTAGTGCCTTTTTGATGGATTGTTAATATGACATATTTGCGTCCGGACTTTAGTATTGGTGCAAATTAAGAACACATATAAAGGTAGAAATATATATAGTAGATCACAAAAACTTTCACTTCACAAATACTATATTATATAAATATTATCATGTTGATATTCAAAAGCATTACACCTTCCACAAGAAAATAAGTCTATGCAAACCAAAACCTAGACTTACGACACTGCAGGCATTTTCTTTACAGGATAGGCAACAAACAAACAAACAAAACACTTAAAAAAAATGAAGGAAAGCCACTACATTATTACATACGAATATTACTGCACTCGTCACCTCCTCAAAAGCTGGAATGATTACTTTTTTTTTCCTGCACATAATATGAGAACCTAAAGAAAACTACCCACATGACTCACACCATCATGATGGGCAATATTTCTCAGGTCCAACCAAATCTTGCAAAGACATATTTATATATACATACATACATATATATATATATATATATAGCAAAACCCAGATAGGAAAACAGTGCTAAAACCAGATTGATCAACCTAATTATTAGAAGCAAACCTAGGGACAGCCCTGCAAAGCAAAGGATACTTCATCTCCAGAGAAAGCTTGAGTTGCTCAGACAAATCAACACCATGACTAGAAACTGGAAGCCATTTAAAGCTTTGAAGCAACTGAGCCAACCAAAGATGAACAGAGGCCAAACCCAGAGCTTTCCCTGGACAGACCCTCCTTCCAGCCCCAAAAGGCGCCAGCCTCAGATCAGACGCCATAACACTCACATCTCTATTCTCATCTTCCTCGGTGAAACGTTCTGGTTTGAACTTCTCCGGCTCGGACCATACATTCTCGTCGTGAGTTATGGCCCACATGTTGACCATGGCGGTGGTGCCGGCGGGGACGAAGTAGTCGTGGCCGATGACGACGTCGTGGATTGCGAGGCGGGCCCACGAGAGCAGAGGACCCGGTGGGTGGACCCGGAGAGACTCCTTCACTATGGCTTGTAGGTATGGAAGTTTTGGGATGTCTGAATCTGAGATGGGTCGTTTTGTTTGGCCAATCACTAAGTCGATTTCGGCTTGGGCTTTGGATTGAATTTCTGGGTGTAGAACCATTCTGGCCAAAATCCACTCTAGTAGAATCGCCACCGTATCTGTTCCTCGAAAAATCATCTCCTGAAAAACAACACCAAGAAAACAAACACACACAAAAAAAGTTCATTTATTTTTTCATATAGAAGGCTAAAGAAAAAATTTTTAGACAAGGGAAAATTAGTGGTTTACGTACCCAAAGAACGGCTATCATATCGGACTCGCTAAGCTTCTCACCGTTCTTCTCCAAATCAAGCAAAACGTCAACAAAGTCACCAATTTTCTCTCCTTCATGATCAATACTATTATTTATTCTTTTGGCTCTGTGTTCTTGGATAATTTTTCCAACAAAAGAGTTCACCTTTGAGACCAAAACTCTGCACCTTTTCCTCAAGCCTTGTACGTCGAGCCAACCCAGAAGAGGAAAATGGTCACCCCAGTTGAAAATCCCAAGTAAATCGTACCCTTCACTCACCATCGTCTCCAGCTCAAATCCATCATTATTACCATCTTTCTCGTCATCAAACCCATAGCAGCGGCCAAAGACGGTCGTCATAACGTTGTTCAGAGACCCAAAATGAAGAAACTTTTTGACCTCAACGAAGCCTTTTTCAGCCATGGAGTCGCTTATTTCGCCCACCATTTTCAGACCCCTTTTTTCCCTGAACCCTCCGAAGTCGGCGATTCTCCTGGGGCAGAACAAATGGGTCGCCGAGATTCTCCTCAGGTTCCTCCAGTACTCTCCGTACGGCGCGAACCCCAACGCGCGGTGGAAGAGAAGCTCGTACGCAGACTCCTTCACGGGCCTATTGGCGAAGGCCGAGCTGGTTAGGATCTCCTTCGCTGTCTCCGGCTCGCTTGAAATCACAAACCGCGTGAAGCCCACGGAGAACGCCATTAAAGGACGGGCTTTGAACGTCCGAGCGAGGTCAGCGAGGGCTCTGTGAGGCGTGGAGGAGGTGAAGACTGAGAGGAGACCGGTGAGAGGGAGGCCGGGTGGGCCCGGGATGCGGAAGCGAGAGCACGATTTGGGCTTGTGCTTGGACGACGGCAATAGGGCCCATGCGAGTCCACCAGGCAAGAGGCAGAGAGTGAAGATGGTTGCCAAGAGAAAAGCACAAGCTAGGGTTTCGAAGGAGGTGGGAGAGACAAACGACGATAAAGACGACGTCCTTGATGAGTGAACCACCCACGGGAGGAGGAGGAAGTGGTGATACAAGGACATCATTTGAAAATAAACGTTAGAGAGAAGAGAGGATGAAAGAAGAGCGAGAGGGTGGAAGGATGAAGGAGAGACTGTGGAAGAGTTCCTTAAATAGAGGAAGTTCGTGTGTAAAAAAAAAAAAGATGAGGAGGTTTATTAACCATGGTGAAAAGTAACCTGTGGGTAATATTGTTATTTAATTATTTGAAATATTTACAATCCTGGTAAGAATTGATTTAATTTTTCAACCATATAATGTTATAACATGGTGTTTAGAAAGTGGTGTAAATCGTTAGTTAAAAATGCTTTTATTGTAACATATAAAAGTTTTATACTGTAGCAATTTTTGAATTATTACTGTAACATGTGAAAGTTATAACTGATAAGAACTGTATCTAGAATTCTTTGTTGCACATACTTTTAACAGATCGGGTCTTGTCAGCTGGCACAGACACGGCACGTTAAAAGTTAGACAAGAGATGATTGTAAAATGGGTTGAATTTAATGCACCTTTTCAACATGTAAGAGCATGGCATAGGCATGAGCACAGCAATGATATGTCATTGTTACTTTTTTGTTATGAAATTGTAATGGGCTATTTTTTCTTAACAAGATTTTATCATATTTGAATTTTTGCTTACTAAGGCATTAAATGTTGTAGGACTATGCTATAATTCATAACAAGTTAAACAAAAATTATTTTTTTGATAATTGTTTTTATTCTTTATTTATTATTTTATTATTAGACACAACAAGACCACCACAATTAAAACATGAACACGTTAACGTTAGGATGCAATATAAATGGGTTCTAGGCTAAGCTTGATGCCGTAAATTATGAATAAACATGACATGACCTAGTATGACTATTAAATAAACTGTATAGGAATGGCATGAAGTATGAATGTACAAATAATAAAGAGAAAATTACATGCCATATTTTTAAAAAATATTTTATTTATATATACCACGTTTAAAAAGTTATGTTCAACTACTATTCTTAATACCTGTTTAAGTTGTACCATATAAAAAGTAATTTTTAAAAGATGATGCTTATGAAAATTGTCCCAAAATAAGTGGGTAGTGCTGGCCTATTCAACTAAGTTGTTTGTGGAAAAGTATAGTAAATAACACTTTTTTAAAACTAATTGTAATAAATAATAAGTTTTAAAAATATTTGTAGCAAATAAAAAATTTATGGTGTAAATAATTTATTATTTACATAGCAAATAATTTATGTAAAAATAATTATTATTTACATAGCAAATAATTTATTTACACTAGTATTTACAATGTGAATAATTCTTATTTACACAGTAAATAAATTATTTACACCATAAATTTTCTATTTGCTACAAATATTTTCATAAACCTGTTATTTATTTCAAAAAGTTTTAAAGATCTAATATTTTTCTTATTCTCTTTTCTTCCACTAGATCCGATGGTCGAAAGTATGTATTATTCATGTGAGATCTCAGTAAAGGATCATGTACGTTATTTTTTCTAAACACATTTTACAATGTTTATTCAATTTGTTATTTTTTGTATATTTTTATTCTTTCCTTTAAGGGATTATCACTTTAACTTTCTTGATATGGTTATAATTCTAATACGATATTAGTTGGTGTTTTTTTTACTCTTTTTAAGACTTATTGTTAGTTTATTTTTAAATTTTTTATATTTTTACAATAATATTAATTTTTTCTTTTTAAACTAATAAATTGTTTGTAGTTTTACTTTTTCCCCAAGGATTATATTTTACTTTATTTGTCTTGATATGATCATAAATGTAATATTATTGATATGGTGTTTTTTACGCGTAATAAAAAAAATTGTTATTTTAATTTATCTTTAAGTTTCTTATCTTTTTAGCATAAGTCTTAAAATTTATTATTTAAATTGTTTTCTTTTTACTTTTTCCTCAAGGTGCTGCATTTTAATTATTTTTCGTAATATGATTATAAATGTGACATGAATTAGTTTTAATTTAAACGCGTATCCTTTTTCTAGAATAAGTTTCACTTCTTTAAACTTGTTAAGTTTTCTATATTTTCATTTGTTTTCTTAGGGAATTGTGTTATTGGTCTGATCTAATTATAAATGCAACATGATATTACTATGCTATTTTTTTCCAAGCATTAAGAAATTCATGTTTTAGTTATCATAATCGTCATTAATTTTTTAACAAATTATCTTTACACTGTAAATTGTTTATATGTATTTCTATTTTTAATTGTTCATGGTATGAATATAATACTTTTCTCACATGCTTTCGACAAATTATTTTCCATTAAAAACCTCATATTTATTTATATTATTTTTTATAACCATTTTTTACTCAAGAAATTTAATTAAGAAGAAAAAAAGAGGCTAAGCCAAAATTAGAGGTGTTCGTGTCTAAGTTCAATCCGAAATCGTCTTTAGAGTGGAACAAAATCAAAAGTTTCAGATTGAAAAAATATTGAAATAGGCAATTTATAATTTTCTTAAAGGGGAAAAAAAGAAATATGCCCCAAAAAAATAAATTGATTATTACCAAGCCACCAACTAACGTTATTAACCAAAAAAAATAAATAAAAATAAAAATGCTAATTGTAGTCCCTTATATAAAGTGGCCGACCTAAGAAGTTTTGTTCTCTTTTCCATGTGGAGCTTTCTCAAAGAAGTTTCCTTTATTAAGTCTTTAAAATGGGCAAAACTATATAAAATTTTTTTGAATTTCATAAATCCCACAGTTATTGCAATTAATGAAATAATTATCACAGTATAGTATTATAATTGTTACCTATCACCATGATATGCATAACAATAACTTATGATAGGATGATTATTATAGAATTTATAACTTTATGTAAAAATATTAAATTGATATTATTTATGAAATAATTTTTTTTACGTATACTACAAAAATTAATCGTGATCAAGGTATAATGTATAATAATAATATAATAATAGCAAATAATAAGAGTGGCCAAGCTAAGAAGTTTTTCTCTTTTTTTCATGTGGAGCTTTCTTAATATATAAGTTTCCTTTGTTAAGTTTTCAAAATGTGCAAAACTATAAGAAACATTTTTGAATTTCATAAATCTCACATATTGTAATTATTGAAATAATTAGCACAATATAGTATTATAGTTATGTCCTATCATCATAATATGCATAACAATAACTTTTTTTTTAAGGTCATAGCAATAATTTATGATGATTATTATAGTATTTATAACTTTTATGTAAAAATATTAAAAACGAATGCTATTTATGAAATACTTTTTTCACGTATTGTAATGTATGTAGGGTGTTTGGAACAATGGTTTAAACCATTGGTTTTAACCGTAAACAATGTAAAAATCTCACTTGTTACAGTCTAAAGCTACAATGTAAAGTTTTCATATGTTATAATTTTCAAACCCAAACAACTGATGATTTAAACTACTCTCCCAAACACCCTAATAATAATATAAATAATAACAAATAATAAATAATGAGGGAGGCAAAAACTTTATTTAGTATATGTTTGTTGAAAAAAAATGACGGTTGTAAGTATAGCCTAACATTAATTCCTTGTTTTGATCACTATAAAAATAAAAGTTCAAATCCCTTACTTACAAATTGAAACAAAAAAAAGAAAAAGAAAAAGAAGCTTTATTAGAGAGGTCTTTTGAAATATAAAGAAAGAAAGAAAAAAACTTCTTGCTTGATGAAACAAGTTGATAATAGTAGTGATAAATGCAAATTATGATCGTTATATCAGAAAATTAGGATTGTTGTGATGAAATTCATCCGCAAATAGTAACTTTTTATTTCTTTTTGAGAAGAATGCATGATAATTTTCTTAAATAAGTTTGCGATATGTTTGGGAGCTCATTAGTCATCACCTTGTCCTGTCCTTTGGCCATTTTGGTCTTTATGGGCGACGGGTCATCTGGTGATATATGGATCGATCGTCAACAATGGCGGTAGCTAGTGTCAACCAAACAATCACCTATAATGATGCGTTTCTTTCAACAGTGTTAAAAATGTCTTGATTTTCTGTGTAATAATGGTGGTTTTTATATTAATTAGTGTTTTTGCCTTTTGTTAATTTTTAGCATTTGATTGTGTTTTTGGTCTCTTTTTTGTGGCTTTTTTATATGGAATTGATGTTATGGATTTCTCGACGATGTTGATAAAGCATTTATCTTTTTAACACTTGGCTTGTGTTTATTATATCAGTCCAAACGAGTGAGTTTGAATCATCTATAATAAAAATCTTAACAGCTAGAGTATAAAGCAAAAATTAACTCGAGTATAAAGCTATTATATATTATAATATTTTAACTTATTTTTTAGTTTAAATTGGTTTACAAAGTACCATATTCATTTAAGTTTATTATGAATTCAATTGTTTTGCCGGTGCCTTGTTTCTTAAAGTAGAAGGTTGTGTGTGTGTATATAATTGGTGTTTATATTACCTTCTATGATTTGAAATATATTTTTAAGGTATTTAC
>CAMOHE010043788.1:9057-25094 GCA_946598075.1 Artocarpus hirsutus | reverse complement strand
TGAGGAGAAATCAAACAATAAACTATATTTGCCCACCCTCATGTGTACTTGCTCTGTCTTTACTTTAGCTTACACAGCTATGTTATTTCTAACGTACTAAGATTTTCTTTTTATATTTTGTTTTGCACAAGTAAGATAGATAAATCATATGGATAATGGTAGTTTAAAAAAAAAAAAACTATGGATAATGGATCAATTTGTCACCTTCAAATCGTAGTTGTATGTGTCTTTAATAGTTAATACCGTTAAACCCACTTAAACTTATACATGAACATTAATCACGTGACAATTTTAGAATTTAAGTAAGACCTCACAACTAGGGATCTCATTGACGGTAGGGCATAGCGACAAATTGATGAGCTATTAAGGATTTCTTTGCTGTCAATAATGGGATTTTTAGGGACAATCTTGTATTTAGCTCATGAAATTTAGGGCAAATCTCATCCAAGTCCCCAACTTTTAAAATGTACCAAAACAAGTTCCTAGTCATTTTATCTATCCGGTTGTTAAAATATCGAGAAAATAAGACATGAAAACACATGTAATGTTCAATAGAATTTAGCTTTGTAACTTTACATGTTAGGGAGTGATTATTAAAAATGAAATCTTTTTCCGTTTGAATTTTAACATTTGGATAGACAAAAAGACTAGTTTGGAATAACTTTTAGGCCATTTGTTTGAGAAATGAGTTAAAATAGAAAATTTGAACTGAATGTACGTAACATGTGAGAGAAAATATTATTAAAAACTTGGTTAAAATTACAAATTGCGTTTGAATTGTGCTCCCAAATACATAGTCTAAGAACTAGTTTTGAAAAATGGCTGGAGAATTAATAGATTGTTTGGCATATTAGTTCAAACCAATTTAAAGCTTTTATTTGTTACAATGTAAAGCACAAAATAGCGACAATATAACTCTCATATACTATAGTGTTTGAACCAAATTTTTTCAATTTAAGTGACTTTACCAAATATTCTATAAATTAAAACAAAATATTTAAAAATATTTTAAAACTAAGTTAGAACTTAGGGTTAATTATATAATTATACCTTCTAGTTTTAACTATTTCTCAATATATCCTTATGTTTTAAGAAACTACAGAGGTTTCCTTTGAATTTAAAAAACTTATTTTAATTTTATTCCTCGTAAACTTTTTGGACAAAAAATATAAAAATAAAACAAACATACTCTTACTTAGACCGAGATTGTTTTTAAAATGTATTTTTATTTTTGAAAAAATTTTTTAAAAATATTTTAACATTTAAAAAGTCATAAAACTAAAAAACTTTTCTTGAAGTTTGATGTTTTGTTTTAGGAGTTTTTATGTTTTTATTCTCGTGTGACATTTTTTGTAACTATTTAAAGACAGTTGTGTCGTTTTATCTAATTTTTTCTATTCATAGAAATGAAATTAAAATAATTTTTTTAAATTTAAAAAATTATCTTTATAGTTTACAAAAATGATTAAAACTAAAATATATAATTATATAGTTGTATCGTTTTATCTAAATTTTTTTATTCATAGAAATGAAATTAAAACAAGTTTTTTAAATTTAAAAAATATCTTTATAGTTTATAAAAATACAAAAACAAATAAAAAATGATTAAAATTAAAATATATAATTATAAAATTAATCCTTGGAACTTAAACATAAAACACTATACGCACCTGCGTAATGTGCTGAGGTTAATATCCAAAGGCCAAGCCTCACCCCTGAATTACCAGACCACACCCAAACAAACAAAGGTTGCTTTACACAAAAATAAAACCCGCAACTGCCGCTCTCTTCCCTTTCAAGGGTTTCTCTAATTTCCTCTCAATACAAAACTCACTCACAGTCACACACACACACACACACATATATATACGCACACACATATAGATATATATATAGAGAGAGAGAGAGAGAGAAGACGTTATCTCTCAAAGTCCATTCTGAATTCCGAAACGTAGAAAGGAGAGAAATTTCCTCTTTAAAACGTTTCATTTTTGGCATATTTCTCGCTTCAGATCCTCTTCATTTCTCCTCGTCGGAAATTGCCAGATTATCTTTTCATCCTCTCAAACCCTAATTTATATTTCTCCTTCAATTTCTGAGTTTTTCTTCTTCCATTAACGAAAAGCTCGGAGCTTTTTTCTTTGTGTTGGGCGAGTTTGGGACTGGGGGAGAAGAGTAAAAAGAAGAAGAAGAATGGCGGGAGGCGGGAGTAGGAGGGAGGAGTCGCTGGTGATAAACAGCACAAACGTTTTCGCGGCGCTCGGGAGCTTGAAGAAGAAGAAGAAGCCGTCGGATAAGAAGGGAAAGACCGGTGGCTGTTCGGAGAAGAACCCGGAGAAGGAGCCGGAGAAGGAGGTGTTTTGGGCTCCGACGCCGCTCACGAAGAAGTCATGGGCCGACGTCGACGATGAGGACGATGATGACTACTACGCCGTCACCGCGCCGCCGCAATCGGTCTGGGGCGCCCCCTCCGCCGACGATCGTGCTGCGGCCAAGGAAAGCGAGCCTCAGCCCGAGAGTGAAACCGCTCTCCAGGTGAGAAAGCCTGGTATATTGTTTCAATTGGTTTATTGTGCGATCGTAGATGTTAGCGTCTATGATATGGATATTTTGATTTGTTTATGTTCTGTTGATGTGTAATTTAGGGTTTATTGTTTGAAAATGGAAATGGATTTGAATCTGGATTGTTCTGAGGACTTTGGATGTTGTTTTGAGGACATGCACTGGTTTTGATTGTTTGTTTCTGTTTTATGAATTAATTACTCACTTGATGGTCAATTTGGGCTGTTAAATATACGTTTTACGTGCTTTAGGTCTACCGTTTTTGCAGGGATTTTCAGGACAATTTTAATCTTAAGAGAAGCGTGAATTGGGTTTGTTATGCTGTCAACGTTTATGTATGCAACCCCGCTTATACCGTTGTTTGTTTAGGCCCTAGGGTTAGGTTTTCTAACACAAAGAGGAAGGGTTTTAATGGGGCATTCATTTTTTATAGTAATGCTATAAGTCGTGGAGTTGTCGGTAAAAAGCTTTGCAAAGTAGGGACCTGATGCTACTTCAATTATTCTTTTGCTTGTTTTAATGACATTCAATGCTGATCCTCCAAAGTTGCGTGTCTGGCATAAAAGGATTACAATTTACTCCCTTTGGTTTACATGCGTTTGTTATTCATGTCTTTGTTGTTCTTACCAGGTTTTCCACAGCTTTCGTTGATGTATTTTAGTTTTGTGTTTGTCGTTATGTGCGAATTTTTAGAAGTAGTTTGTCGTTGTGTGATTAGTTTTGTTAAAGGACTTTATAAGTATCTACAAAGTTTTGTCAGATCTTGTTTTTGTAATCGTTTAGGATAATAGAGTTCGAAGATAATGATTTAGTTTGTCGGTTTCCTTTCCCCTGTGCCATGTGTTTATTGTCGTAGAAGGCTAAGGAATATTTGGTTTGGTTGATTTAGAGCTTTCAATCTGTGAATTTTTCCTTCTCTAAATGAAACACGAGTAGATTTAGGCATATCCAAAATTTGGTTGTGATAATTGGTATCAAGTGGTAATTTGTAGTGCTTGTTAAAACATTTTTCAAGTAGCTTATGATCCCATGTTTATCTGATTACTTTTTGACAAGGTTATAATCGGCCTTCTGGGATAGTTGAACAGGTGGGCTAGCTACTTCGGTATTCGTTGTATTTATGGAAAGAGCAAGGAGACTCACGGAAAGAATCTTCTTACCCTTTGCATTTTAATTAGCCACAAGCTGAATCAAAGAAAGATTTGAACATTACAAACATTGTTATCCATTGAAACAAACCTCTTAATTGGAATGCCCTAACCAAATATGGGAAATAAGGATTTAACAAAAATAGGCTAAGCAATTTACGATGCATCTAGTTACCGTAATTTACTTGTTGACAATGCCCGCAGTTGGCACAATATGATAGCGTTCCACTTATATGGAAAAAAAGAAGAAGTGTGGATTTATTTATGACAGACTTATCTTTTAAGGATATTCTGCAAAATTATTATCTTTCTGATTTTGTACTTTCTGTGGCATATCGAAAATTATGATTGCAAATATCTCTGTATCGGAGTTCAAAGGGAAGTGAAGTTCACTTCGATCCGTGTCATCGTTTCTTCTTTTCATTGGAATTGCTTTCTAGTCTAATAGCTGTGCCAAAAATTCAAACACACACCCCCCCTCTCCCCCCCTTTCTCCTTCTCCTCTTCTCTCTCTCTCATAATACATTTTTACTTTGATTCCAGGTAAGCGAGAGTGAGGAAGAAGCTCTTGATGAAATCGATGATGATGTTGATGAAGAGCATGAAAATGAAACTGAAGCACCTTTGCAAACTGAGCCAGTTAAGAAGCCTGCTGAAGTTCATGTTCCTCTTAAGGAATCAGAAAGGCAACTTTCCAAAAAAGAACTGAAGAAAAAGGAGCTCGCAGAACTTGATGCTGTTCTTGCTGAATTAGGAATCAGTGGCCAAGATGATTCCCGTGGTAATTTAGCATTTATTTATGTTTTGGCATCTTAGCCCTTTTGATTATCGGTGGATGGCTAGTCTCATTCATGCTAAGTTACATTATTCGAACAAAAACTTAAAAGTGCTTTACCTTGTTTATTGACCAAGACACCCAAGTTTATCAAAGCTTAGAAATATTTTTATCGTCATAAGTTGCTGAATAAGTGTATAACGATTTATGATTGCCATAAATGGCACATTGTTTAAGTTTGTTTCCAAATTGTCTCTTTCTTTCAATTGTTTTTGCATTTCTTTGATAAGGAAGTTTATTTTTTCTCTCGGCGCTTGTGTCTAAAAATGAGTGTGAGCTAGAACTTCTTCGATGAATTTGATAGGGATTTTTGGTGCTTTGAGTTGATTAGATGCTGCTATAGTGCATTTAAAGACCATCAACATTCTTAACACCAGTGATCATAGACCAAAGAGTTTTGGCTGATAGTATAATTAAGGAATGGTTTAACGTATTGGAAGCAGGTCAGAAAAGTGCATTATTTTTTGCCTGGTGGTTTTGCAGTCTGGTAACCGTTGACAATTAATCTCCAACATAAGACGCATTTACTGGGATTTCCATTAAGTTTGACTTTTACAAGCTTTATCATTTTTTTATTATTGAAATTTCATTGACCTGAGCTGATCTCTCTTGCGTGAGCTTATCTTGTCATGTTCAGGTGCTGCTCAAGAGAAGAAAGAAGAGAACCTCAATGGGGAGGTGGACAAGACGGAAAATGCCAGTGAGAGCAAATCTGCAAAGAAGAAGAAAAAGAAGGACAAATCGAAGGAGGCAAAAGAATCTCATGACCAGGTTGATGTAGTGGATGGAGGAAACACGGCAGATGAAACTGCTGAGGCTGAGAAGGTGGAAGATTTGGCAACATTTGATGTCAAAGAGAGGCTAAAGAAAGTAACGTCCATGAAGAAGAAGAAATCAAGCAAAGAGATGGATGCTGCTGCACGAGCTGCTGCAAGTGAAGCGGCAGCGAGGAATGCAAGGCTAGCTGCTGCAAAGAAAAAGGAGAAGAATCACTACAACCAACAGCCGGTAAGGTAAACCGGCCAGTTTTGTTTTTTAATTTATCGTTCTTTTTTCATACATGAGCATGTACTGTTGTTCATTTGTTGGATGCTAAAATAAAACTCTGTAGGAACTGGTTTTGTTAATTTGAACTTCAACAAGATACTTGTTCTTTTTAAAAGGAAAAAGGAAAATTTGGATCTAATATCTTTTCAATGCGACATTTCTAGTTGATGTGTTGATTTTTATGTCTGAATGCCGAAGTCTTCTGGAGACCCGTGAAGCTTCCTAGCTTATTGGGCTTCCGAGCACATTAATAAGAACTCTCAAATAATACAAGGATTTTTTCAGTCTGAATATCTTGATACGGCTCACAAAGTAGTATGAAGAAAGGAGTTAGATTGTGAAGATTGAACATGTTGATGGTTCAAACCAAGAGTCTAAACGAAAATTGGTTTAAAATTCAAATTTTGTAAGAGAAAACGTAATAGCAAGGTTGATTTAACTATATTGTCAAACTGCTTATTGATAGGTTAGAATAATGGACATACTCTCTTCCTTGATATTTCCTGGAGACTGGAGTTGGTGATTCACCATATTTTCTTGGATTATCAGCTGTTTGCAAATATTTATTATATTAAAGAAAAGCCTGGTTTCAAATATTCCTTCATTGAAAAATTTTTGTAAAATTGCAAATAATTTTTTACAAACCCAATCAGTAGATATGAGAGGTTTGATGTCGGACGGTCGTTCTAGCCTTGTACGAATTTTTTAAATGATAATAATAATAATAATGATTATAAGATAAGTAATTTTTGAAATTTTATAGAATGGATTATAGATTTATTGAATCAGTTGCTAATCTATTCCTCCCTGTTTTATTTTATTTGCCATCTAAACTTGCCCTTGAGAGCTGTATCTTTGTCTTGGTTTTCAAAGAACAATTAAAAATAAAAAAGAATCACAGACCAAGAAAGAAATGTCTCTCATGCAAAGACAAAACCTATAAAAGATTAAGCCAGTAGTTCATAGATCATGAACGGTGCACCACCAACTGATTCTTACCAACCATAAACTTTCTAATAGTCGTCTCATCTTTAGCCAAACCAATCATCTTTGCATGCCAAAGCAAAGCATCCAAGGTCTACAAATGCTGCTACTTGGCAATAACCTCTCTCAGCACATTCTACCATGTCTGAATGGATTCAAGAGCTTCATTTCCCTCGCTTCCACATCCCCATTACCATAGATCACATGTCCTCAGTGATGCCTGCAAGGCCTATCCCCAACATTCATAGCAAAAGTCTGTATCTCTCTAACCTTGATAACATGATCGGATCTCGAGTTTTAACTCCAACAGTCTACTTTTACCCATCAAATCACCACAAACCAGTAGTGAAGACCCTGCGCGATGCCCTTTCAAGTGTCTTGGTCCCATACTACCCTTTCTCGGGCAGACTCCGAGAGACCGAGAATGGGAAGCTTGAAGTCTTCTTTGGGACAGAACAAGGCGTTCTCATGGTGGAGGCACACTCGGAGATGGCCTTGGCCGATTTAGGGGACCTCACCGTGCCAAACCCAGCGTGGATGCCATTGATCTTCAGATTCCCTGATGAAGAGCCCTACAAACTTCTTGACATGCCTTTGCTCATAGCTCAAGTGACCCTTTTCAGTTGTGGGGGTTTCAGCATTGGTTTGAGGCTATGCCATTGCCTCTGCGACGGAGTTGGCGCTATGCAATTTATTAGATCATGGGCTGCAACAGCAAAAGAAGGGAAATTAGTCACTGAGCCCAAGCCATGTTGGGACAGAGAGTTCTTTAAACCGCGCGAGCCACCTTTGGTAAAATTCCCTCACAATGAGTTCATGAGAGTAGAAGACCGTTCAAGCCTGAGTGCAAGTGTATTTCATTCTCAGCCTATTCAAAAGTGTTACAGAATTAGCCACATGTTTCAATCATGGCTGAAAACTCTAGTTCAAAAAGATGAGATCACACAATGCTCTACGTTTGATGCCATGGCAGCTCATATTTGGAGATCATGGGTCAAGGCAGTTGATGTAAAGCCACTTGACTGTGAGTTGAGGCTCACATTTTCTGTCAATGCTCGGCAGAAGCTGAAGAACCCAC
Source organism: Artocarpus hirsutus (assembly GCA_946598075.1). Classification (NCBI taxonomy): domain Eukaryota; kingdom Viridiplantae; phylum Streptophyta; class Magnoliopsida; order Rosales; family Moraceae; genus Artocarpus; species Artocarpus hirsutus. The sequence goes on along the minus strand of CAMOHE010043788.1, from coordinate 17,440 downwards.
CATTGAAAGATGGGTTCTATGGCAATGTGGTTTGCGTGGCGTGTGTGACGAGCACTGTGTGGGAGCTTATCAATGGAAATCTCTCTTACACAGCTCGTTTAGTATGCGAAGCACGACAAGGCATCACGGAGGAGTATGTGAAGTCGACGGTGGACTATATCGAGGTGGACAAGCCAAGGAGGTTGGAATTTGGAGGCAAATTGACTATAACTCAATGGACAAGGTTTTCGCTCTATGATTCTGCTGATTTTGGGTGGGGAAGGCCCATCTATGCTGGTCCTATTGACTTGACTCCAACACCACAAGTTTGTGTTTTCTTGCCTGAGGGAAAGGCTGATTCTGGCGGCGCCATGGTGGTGTGTCTTTGCTTGCCTGAATTTGCAACCGAGAAGTTTACGAGATTTCTTAAGCTGATTGATTCTGATCATGAAAATGTTGATGCTAGTAATGTTAGCGTTGATAAAAGTTGAGAGATGAAAGACGCAAATTTATGGCAAATTCGTAGCTAGCAAGTAACGTTTGGTTCATGAATGGCAATCCTTCATTAACTTGTATGTTATGACAATAAAATCATGTAAAGTTGTATTTACATAAGCATTATTAGTAGTGCGGTTGAGGGAAAAAAAGACTACAGAATTTATTGTGGTTTATCTTTTATTTAACTTATCTTATAACGTTAAATGTCACATTCACTCTTTTTGTTTAAAAAAAAAAAACAACTGAGTGGCATGTTGTCTAGATTCTACAACTTAACAGTATAAATCTAAGTGCAAGTTGAATTCAAGCCCAACAATTAACGAAACGATTCAACTGAGTGACATGTTATCTCTACATTAGTGTATTAATCAGACTCCACAACTTAACAGTATAAATCTAAGTGCAAGATATATTCAAGCCCAACAATTAATGAAACGATTTACTGTCTATTTTATTCGTGATTGCTTCTTACTATGACAATTAAAAAACCTAGAAATATTTACTCTCTTTTCAAAATGGTCTATTTTTTTTATTTCAATTTATCTGCCTAAGCCATCATTTTCTTTTTGAGAAACCAAGGTAATCAATTTATTAAAAAAAAAGGCGGTATACTCTAAATTGATTATTTACAAGCCTAAATATGATTTTCTTTTTGAGAAACCTAAATAATATATTTACTGAAAAAAAAGCAATCAACTCTAAATCGATTATATTGATTATTTGGAGTAAATAATCAAATTTACTCCAACTAATCAATATATTTTCGCTTTACGAATAAAAACCAATTATTAAAGAGTTCAAGGGCATTTTTCTAATTAAAAGAATTTTACATAATGGGCTCGATTACAATTTTGCTGACAGAACAAAGCAGCTCAAGCAGGTGCACTAGGAAAATTAAATTCGTTATTAGATTTGGACATAAATATCCTGATAAACAACACAAAGATGTGCCTCGTTAGTGTTGGTGCTATGAATCCATTTAACCTTTGCTTGAAAATCTCATCACATTGGAGGAAGGCCAAGATCAACATGCTTGGTTTAGATTCAGTTAAGATTTTTCCATATATACATGCATAGAAAAAAAAAAAAGAAAAAAGAAAAAAAAAGTGGACGAAGAAATCAACAATTCTGACTTTGAGGGGAGTTGCAATTCCATCTCATATTCTCTTTGAGACGACAATTTTTTTTGAGCCACTAAAAAAATACAATTTCTTTAATGAGTATTAAATAAATAACTTACTAATAGATATTTATCTTTCGGCTCTAACATTTGTCAAAAAAATTAATTTTCATCAAATCCAATAATTTTAAAATGTGCACTATCCATAGACGACCCTCTAAGAAAGACCTGTCAACTGTCTCAAGAAGATTTCCTCAACTAATGAGAATATTTCAAGTCACGTGGTTAATGTCACTAAATAAGATGTGATCTTTAGGAAATATGTGTCCTTTTTTACCATTTGGGCAATGCCTTTTTGATGGAGCTGGATCTTTAATGTAATGTTAAATTGATGTGTCAAGGATAAATTTAGTATTTGAATATAAAAAAACACAATTCAATGCAATATTATTTTTATTACTAAATTTGTTATATACTAAACTTTGTGGTAGCACATAGCAAATTTGTCATTTGATTTCTATTGGTCGGTGATTAACTTTTTTTGCTTAAAAAATTAAAACATTCTTACTTTTTAATTATTTTAATATTAAAAATTTAATTTACACTTTTAAGGTTTAATAATTATGACAAAAGGTAAATATGATGTTTAAAATAGTTTTATGCATTAGAATATAAAATAAAATAATACATTAAATATGTTTTTTTTTATATTTTTAGTGACAAATATAATATTAATATTAGCATCTATATTGAAGATAGTCCAAGAGAAGCAACAATTAGCTATTGATAGTATTAAACATTAAAGACATTTTAAACACTAAACTGAAAAATTTCAGTAACCGTTTGTTAGATTACTCCTTGTTTAGATATAATAAGAGAGTGCATTTGTTGCATTATTCCTTCTGTAGCAGTCCAAGATGCACGTTTTGGTGCTCTTTTTTCCTTCTTCTTTTTTTTTGAATTAATCTTTTTTCTTTAAATATCCTTGCATATAATAAAAGAGAAGATGAGGAAGTACTGTTTCCTTTTCGTCAACCAAAGTGCAACCTTTTGATGCTTTCGTTTTTCCTCCTTTTTCTTTTTCTTTTTTACTTTTTTTGGAAAAAATATTTTTTTTCATTTTTATTTTTCCCTTCTTTTCTTTTGCTTTACTTTTTTTTTTTCTTTGGATTGCATTTATCTCCTATAATCTCTTACCTTTAAAAAGAAAATGCCCTTAACAATGATAAAAAGTGGATGTCTCCTCCGCTGTTCATATTGTGGTTGTATAAAATAAATCGTTTTGAGCTCTTTTTTTGGTGCTTTTTTTTTTTCTTTTCTTTTGGATTTTCTATTCTTAAAAAAAATCACTCTTTTTTTTTGCTTCTCTTTCATTTATTTTATTTTTTTGTCTTCTCCTTTGTCATTTGTATCTTAGTATTTTCTCTTATTATTTTGTCCTCTACCTTTCTTTTCTTTTCTTTTCTTTCATTTTATTAAACGTTTTTTTCACTGTTTTTTTTTTTATTTCTTGGTGCACCATTTGTTTACCATATTCTTATATTTAAATTTTTTTCTTTTCAACAACACTGTTTTTGGTGCTTTATTTTTTTATTTTTTAAACTCTATTTGTTTATACAAACAATGTTTATTTTTTTCTCTTTTTAATTTTTTTAATTTTTTTCTTTCTTTTTTAAGAGCTTTCCTTTTTTACTTCTTTTTTACTTTTATTTACATTTTTTTGTTTTAATTTTTTGATATTTTCTTTTTTTTTCTTTCATTCTTTTTAAGGGATTTATTTTTTTTTCCACTTTTGACTTATTTAGTGTTTTACCGTAATTTATATTTTTTTCCTCTTAAAACTCTATTTGTTTACTATTGTGTTTTATGTTTGGTCCTTTAACTTTTTTTTTCATTCTCTTTTTTATTTTTTTGTTGTTTTACTTTTTTTGCTTTTTCTTACCGTGTTGTCTATTATAATTTTTTATCCCAATGTTTCCTTATCTTTTTCCTTTGAATTCTTTTTTATTTTTCTCTCCATTTCAACTTTATTTATCTCTCTCAAAACTTTTTAAGCCTCCAATATCAACTATATCTGGAGTAATCTCATTGATTATGATTTGTTATGACTTATATTGCATTTAGTTCCTTTCATTCCTATCATGGTTAAATTTGTGTGTGTGCGTCTTAATATTTTTATGTTTATCTTAATTGAAGAATTAAATCAAAAGTTTTACTAGGTTAATAAAGTATAAAATTTTGGCTCTGTAACGGATAAGCTATCTATTTTAAGATAAAAACTAACGTAACATATACGGTGAGAAGTTTAAAAAAGATAAATAATAAAAAATAATCTTTTAAAAAAATCTTAAAAAATGTATATTTAAAATAAAAATTAAATTATGTCATAATTTTTCCTTTTTAAAAAAATACATTTTGATCTATTTGTTTTTTTACTATATTGTTTCTTATAAAACCTTACCTAATATACTCGTATAAAAATAATCACTATATTAACGAAATATAAATTGTCTATTTCATAGTCTCAAAATGGGTTGACGCAAAAAAAAAAAGTGAACGTATATCTTTAGAGTAATTTTTGCATCTTTTTTTTCTATAATTTTTTAAATAATTTTTTTTTCTATACGTTTTTTTTAATTCTAATATTTTATAAAAATTTCAATTAAAACTTAACATGACGAGAACTAGATATCAATAGATCTGGAACTAAAAAATTTAAAGTTGTCAAAACTAGTGATAACTAAAAACAAATTAAAACCAACAAATTCACTAGCAATGATGATAATATGATATGATATCGTCTCTACGACATTTCTTCTACCAAGCCCGATCCGGTCCCAAATTGCTTGAGTTCGACATTCGTAGACTTCTCTCCTGTTTTGTTGTGTAATTTCATCGCTGGATTCGATCTTTTCGTTCCAGGTACTCTTTTTGTCACTCACTCAGCTCGCTTTCTTATTTTATATGCTTTTTTCTTTTTCCTTATCCATTTTTTCCTGCTATAAAGTTGGAGTGAATTGATTGCCATGGAACTATTGGAATGGGAACTTGGGATTTGTTGTTTTGTCGACTGCATGGTGTTTGATGAAATGCGTCTGAGAAAATACTTTGCGAAATTTTTTTTGTGTGTTGGCAAATCCTTGTTTCGAGATTCAAGAATCAAGATATAGTAGGATTGAGATTGCTGTAAAAATATTTTGTATGGTTCTTTCATATTTAAGGAGAGCGAATAATAGGAATGTTCTTTCAGTGATTAGAAATCCTGGTTCCACTTACAATCATATGAATGATCTTTGAAGTTATAACAAAATGCCCACTTTTGTTTTCAGCTAATTGTTCATGGGATTGGTCTCACCTATGTCCTCGAACTTTAGGGTCGTTTTCAATTTGCTCTCTGGACTTTAAAAACTTCAACTTTGTCGTAAAAACTTAACGAACAAGAGGGGTTAGGTGCGGTTTGCATTTATTTTTAAGGAATTTTTAATTTTTGCTCTTTCTAACAATTTCAAACAAAGAAAGTTAAGTGAGGCTGATTCAACATTCAGGGAGGTGCAAAGTTGCAATATTCCAAAGTTCAGGGGCACCGGGGAGATTGATCATTCTTCATGGATATTCTTCATAGTCCTTGAAGGACCTAAATGACACAAGATGAGACATGTTTCCTAATTAAGAAAAGTTGTTTCCAATTCTTCTCTGACCCCTGTTTTTATGAAGCCTTTGGACCAAGAATTGGTCTTTTATAAGTGACCTTAGAATACATGTTCTTGTTGAATTGTACCAAGATCTGAAATTGATTATGCATATTACTGAAAATACTTGGCAGTTGGTTTTCTAAAGAACTCTAAAAAAAATATATTCATTACCCAAGCCTCGGAGGCATTGTTCTTTTTTGGCAATCACTTTTTTCCTTAATGATAAGTAATATTATATTTTCTTTCTTTGTAGATTGGAGGAGAATGAAAGGAGTAATAAAGAAGTTCTTCATTGCATCAATGCTTATGTGGATGACTCCAGTTGCGATATTGTATGGATTTAACCATAACTTGCTTCCTGGTATGCCTTTTGTATTGAATTTCTCAAGTATTTTAATTATTTTTAGAAGCTGTTTCATCCATTGCCACCCTGTATGATGCTATCCTGGGAAAAATAATTGCATTTCATAGTAAAGTTTCTTTATGGGTTATACTTGGAACCTTTGGTATTGAACTGCCATAGCCAATTTATATGTGCTGTTGTGTTCTTCAATTCCTTCGCTTCGCCAATATTTGTGGGACATATCAACTTTGCTTGCAAATTTGTTTGTCCCAATGTAGCCAATCCCCAAAAGAAAAAAAAAAAAAAAAAAAAATAAAATTTGTGTGTCCCATTATTATTGTGCTATCTGAATGGTGTAAATTCATTTGAAACAGGTGCAAGTAATTTATCTCCCCATACTCTGACACTGTTGAGTGGATTCCTTGCTGTTATATCAGTCAATGTAGTTATTGCTTTCTACATATATATGGCAATGAAAGAACCTACGCATAAACACGAGCCGGATCCTACATTTCTTGCTGAGGCCAAAGCTAGTGTGAACCAGTCTGCGAGTACCTCTGATAAATCTTCTCAATCCTTTAAGAAAGAAGAGTAGGATGCGATTCTCAAAAAAAGAGTAGGATGCGCTGCGCTGCCATGTTAACGTTTTGAAGAAATTGAACGGAACTTTCTGATAGAAAAGCTTGCTAAATTATGATATTTTGATAATGAGAATGTATATTAACAAATTCTGTTCTGTCTCTTTTGGTGAACTGGAGATTTAAAGATCATGTGTCAAGTTTCCAGAAGCGAATGACTTGTGATGCAAATTCTTTGATTTATTACCGGCCCTCTCTCTCTCTCTCTCTCTTGTAGCCTTTTGTCATCAAGGGTTCTTTTCCTTTTTAATCGTTTGTTCAGTTGCATTAGTGTTGCGGTTTTCCATTTATGTACTTGTTTTCCGGAACACTTGTTGAGAACTGATAAAACTTTCCCCAAGGTTGGCCCGAGTCCTGACCAAAGATGGAGCAACTTATCTCAACTTATCACCATGAACAACGAACATGCCATGCATCAACTTCGACTCAACCTATCATGACCAAACATAAGACTAATAAAACATTAGCCAAATTATGTCTAATGCTTTTACATCCACAACACTTGAGGGTATGGAAGTTTTATTGGCATTGTGGTTGCACCAATGCATATTCCATTGTTTCGTGAAAACCGTCAAAGAATCTAAAATGTTACTTGTGATCAGCTTCTCAAATTTCACTTTCAACTTTAGCCAAAAAGCAAAAGGTATGAAGAACAGATGCAGAAAAGATGTAAGAAACAATGATTCTTCTTTAGAAATTTTCAAATCTGGACGCAAACATTTGGAGGAGCTAAAACTTTCAATCTGTAATATCAAAACAAAGCTTAGCTTCATCCCAAGGACCATTGATCTCGAATTTGTATCCCTGAATTCTTATAAGCCAATATGGGCAGACCACATTTACAAAAACCAGTAACCCTAGCAACATCACAAAGAGGAGCCGATGCATGGAATACACAAACCCCAATGTCACGGTCACGAGACAAAAGGAAAGACATAGGTGCAAGCTGGAGGAGTACTTCTTAATACAGTAAGTTACCAATGGAGCAAAGAGGAAGACTTGCAGGGAGAATAACATGAGAGCAAACACGTGGAGCCTTGACGGAAGACGGGAAGCAATGAAAACCGAAGCCACTATCGAAGCATTCAAAGAGATGCAGCTGGTTAAGGTAGGATTCTGAAATGCCCCGGGAGCTCGTACAGTGGATCCTGAGTAATCATGGTGAAAGAGATGGAGCAGAAGAAGCAAAACGGTCACTGCCCAAATTGAGTCTGAGCTGATAGATCTCGTGAGAGTTTGATAGATTGGTGCTAGAATATACAACCCAGTGGTGAAAAAGGAAATGTTGAGAAGATAATGTAAGAGGAGCTTGAGAGAGATCATTTCTCCGGTTAATGAAAGAACTACAAAGCCCATTCCAAGAAGACTGACATCGAGAAGCAGCAGTGAATTCTCATCAAGTGTTGATCTCAGAGTATAGGTCCAAACCAAGCCTACAAGCGCAACAACACACAGATACTGAGATATGGAAACTGAATCCTGCATCACTTTTACCATGTTCCTCTTAACAACATTGGCATTCATGACCATTTCCTCGAGAAAAGACTCATCGGTGTGGTTGTCATCAAACCCGGGTTGCATCCCTCCATACAGAACTTTTCGCCATTTGGATCGAGTTCCGGATGTTCTCTCATTGACTCCGGCATCCATGATGGTGCAGATGTAGCTGGCTGAGTTAAAAATTATCAGCAAATGGCAAAAATATAATCATGAACCTGCCCAAGTAAGCTCGCAATCAGGTTCATAACTATCCACAACAAACATGCACAATTGAAAAAAACTGTTCATGACTCAATTAAAAAGGCGTTACAAGTGTGAAAAACTTGTAAATTAAAATAAAATGAAAACAAAACAAACGATGAAAAAAATTCCCAACTCACGCAATCTGAAAGTTTCTAAACCAAAGAAATTAAGGCAAACACCTTTTCAGCATCTCAAATAAGCTAGTTATATATATATATATATAATTTATGAAATTCTCGTTTGGAAATTGTATCAAACATGATTTGAGCATCCTTCGACTACCACGATGCACATAAATAAAAAAAATATAAACTTCCTACAAAGCTATAAATACATTTATAAATACATGAGCTCAGATATAGAAACAGAA